>PEDP01001030.1:0-14703 GCA_002918395.1 Erysiphe pulchra | reverse complement strand
TAGTTGGAGTAGTCTTTTAAAATATCTCTTTTATTGTTATCACTGTATAACTTCTGTTTTTATTGTATGAATACACTGCCAACAGTATTAATTTTAATAGCCGGGCTATTGCCGAGAAAATGCTGCAGAAACATCAGATATTGCAACTGAAGGAGTCTCTGCCGGGGGGGAAGCATTCAAGAAACAGGAAGAAGGTTTTAGAGCAGGTGAGGTCTGAAAACAACATTGCAACTCTCTGAATGAGTCGTAGCAAGATTTGGAGAGTAATGGAGATCGAAGTAAATAGAGAGCAACTAGATCTACGTCCCCGAGAGCCTTCAAAACTAAAGATCTAAGATTCGGCTGTTGAAAAGACAATAGAAGCGCTTATTGTTCTCGTATTTCTCTCTTTTATTTTCCAATCTTATGTTAAGAGCTAGCTTTGTCCATTACTTAAAATACGAAACTGCTAGAATAGTAAAAGAAATGGAGCAATTTTGGATCGTCCAATCTAAGAGTTACCGAGTCGCAAGGTCAGCTTAGTAATGTCAGAGAATAAGAGAAATAATTCTTGGGGAGTGACAATTTTAAAGCTTCTAACTATGGCTAAAAGCAACATCTGTCAACGACCATTTAGTTTTTCAGGTCGAAATTCGGTTGGATATATTTCATCAGCAGCTATGATCTTTTAATATGAAAATCCATGGAACTCATAGCACAGTGTCTACGTGATTGAAAAGAAATAATCTGCCAATGTAATCCTCTTGAGGAAAATGTTACTACGTTTGTTTACCATAAACTCTAAAATATTTATTGGAATCTGTTTTTTGATCACTTCCAAACTACATTCAATTCAATACCAATAACGACTCTAATAAAATCAGTCAGCGGCCATTCTTTCGGAATTTTACCTCATAAAAGAATGCATTCAAAATTTGTATGTTTTGGGATATAGTCTTCAATGCTAAGCTGGTCAACTGTTCAGAGAGCATCGAAAAGCAGCTGGAATCTAAAAATTGAAGATCCCTAGATTATATTTGGATATAAATTCACATAATTATTACAGTTTGAATTCGTAACACCACAGAATGTGAACTGAAGTTGATTGGTTGACATTCCGAAAACTCAGGAACAGGTTTTTGTCAGTGACTTATCTAGCAATTAAGAAACCAATTCTTAGGTAGGTTCCCGTATTTTCTGGCATCTCTAGCAATTCTTTAACATAAACTAACCCTTTTCGTTTGAAAACTAGATAGATGAGGAGGGATACAATCCTTGTCGATGGCTTTGCAAATTATAAAAAGACCCATCTCCCACCTATTAATCGTCACACTTACGGGGTCGCAAAAAGATCAAAACTTGACTTAGGACCTCTAACTTTTTAAAGTCTGAGATATCCTACCAGGGCCCCGTTCGCCGATCTCAGGTGTGTCAAATTTGATAATTGGGTCTCCTTCTTTTGCAAAAAGAAATAGAATCCCAAATTTATCAGCAATTCTTCATACTATCCTATCTCTTATTCGTACCTCGTAGTGATGTTCAAGCGCTACCCTAAGACGAAAAAGGGTGGTGTGAAGAAGGTAGCAAAGGTCAGTAGATCAAATAGCTTTCTAGATAAGGCCAAATTGTCAAAACTTCAGAAATCGTTCAATGAAGGTAACTTGGATGGGAGGTTAGTAAATAATTTTCTCTAAATGAAGGCCATGGCTCTTACTAAAATATTTTTTCTAGTACATTGATCTCACCAATCGTGACAATCACAGTTGGTAGAGATAGCCGGGTTTTTGCAGCTCACGAAGACATTCTCTCTTCATCACCGTTTTTTGCGGTTGTATTTAGAGGAAGTGGATTCGTTGCAGCTGAGAAGAAAAATATTAGTCTATTAGACGAAGAACCTGAGATTTTCTCATGCGTTCTTGAATACCTTTACGTACATTCAATCATCTTTTTTTATTGAGAATTTAAAGCTTATTGTATTTATAGAAAGGCGACTACTCTCCCCGGTTAATCAAGGGCAAGTCTAAGGGTTCTTGGAATCTAGAAAATGGAACTGGTCCCAAATCATTTGGAGTCACATGTTACGTCTCCAGCGTGAATGAATACCTGTTACGTGACACTGTCATATATTGTGCGGCAGAGAAGTACGGGTTGGAAGAACTTAAGAATCTAGCCTTAAAAAAACAAGGTCTGCATAGAGGAATCGAAGTGGCCATGATTCTACGTAGTGCACGCTTTGCATATGCAAATACTCTGTTAGTCGATTCAAGACTTCGCTCACACTACCTCTCTTTGATAATTCGATGTCGCAAGACATTTAGAAGTAGTGGCACTATGCAGATTGAAATGGAAAATGGTGGTCGAATTTTCTTTGACTTGTTTGTCGCACTCTGTGACCAGATCGATAACTCTGTGACAAAGAGGTATGTGATATTTTTACTTGGTAACATTAAAGTGCAATTAAATCTAATTTTGTCATAGAAACCCATAAGCTCAAATGAAATTTAAATCCGACTCACCAATATTTATGAATTGAGAACATCTAATTTCTGTTTGGTGTTTTAGGGACAATTTTATTTTTCCTTTAGACTGGATTAAAATTAATAATTTGCTTCGGGACTCTAAACGAGCTTTTTGACTGGAATTAATGGTTTAGAAAAACCGACTGATGACTTTCCAATCGGATTAAGAGGACATGACTAACATATCTCAACTATCTTTTCTTTTAGGTTAGAATCGCGTATGTTTGGGAACTGTACCCAACTTGAAGTCTCTGCTTCTTTTCCTTAAACCCCTCTGCTTCTTCAAAATACTGACTTTTTGTTATATTTGATATTTTTTGAACAGAACAATAATTTGGCATTTTGGTTCTATTACCATGGATCTATTTCTAAATTGACGGCAAAGGTCATGAGCATAGAGTAGTTATTTCCAATCAAAACACTACTCAACTCCCTTAATTGTTCCACAAAGTGTCTATCCATTTCGTACTCATCAATTTTACTCATTCTTTTTTCTACATGACTCATTTTAATTTTGAGTTTATGAAATTACTAGTCACGATATTAAGCCGATGATACAAAAAAAGATTTAGCAATCCTGAGATATGTATCCACACAGTTTTATAATAATAGCACCTCCTTTCCCAAACGAGCCCTCCTCTGAGGCCAATACAGAGTTAGGTGAAATATTCCAAGCTTCTTCTATATGCATAGCTAGCTAAGAATTCTTTTCTGCTGAAGAACTTTAAGATTCCTTAAAAGAGTCAAATACAAAGACTGGAATTTGAACCCTTTCATCTCATCTCGACAGCATTGAAAAAATTCCACCAATCCCAACATTAAAGAGCTCAATCTAGACGTGATGGCACAGCTCAGTCGAAAGACTAATATTTCTTACGTAGAAATCAGCAGCATTTCTCGAAGAATTTTCCCATAACAAGGCAGTACTAATGTGGTTAAGATGGTGTGCTGCAAAGCTCAAAGATACAACTCCAAACATCAGCATGGCACTCAGTAATAACCCCCGCTCCATATTCGAAGAAACTTTTTCTATATCTGAATCAAAACTATTCATGACAGCTACAACGTGCACAGCACGGTTTTGGAATTTTAAACCTGACAAGAATATGTAATATGTTATTCTCATCCTATATCAAAGAATACCAATAGCGATACCAAAACCTCAAAGAACATTGTCCAATTTCCATTGAAGTTAAAACATATCTGAAATACATACGTTTCTCCCAAATATGTAACTTTCAGCCAAAAGTTACGAATCGATGTCAAGAATTTTCCTACGAACAAATACTTTCTATGCGTCTCTCCTGGTCGTCAAAATCGAGAGTTAACAACTTCAGTTCCTGATTAAACCTTAAATAATTTCATTCATGAAATCTTATTCTAAATTGGGGCGTTAGGTATAGATGAAATTGCACACTCCGAACTTCCTAAAATAAAATAGAAACCCATTTAAAAAGTTACGTAACTCTACCGGCTGATAGCTATTCTATGGGCTCATGAAGCCTTTGATTATTGCCAAGCTGATTCTCTCTAAGAGCATTCAACTGAGAATCATTAAATCCTCATCTACTATCGCGTCGCAAAGAACCAGGCATATCGATTTGCATTGCGCCCAAATGAAATTACCTCTCATAAGAGAATCAAATTCTAAGACGATGCTACCTTTTCTGAATAGCTAAAACTTGAGAAAGATTGTATTCGATAGTAGAAAATATTCGGCTGAAGTATTTCTTGAACTCATACTGTTGTAATGCCCAATTCACTGACAATAAATAAGCCCACTGCTGTTCATACTGAAAGACCCTAAGTTTATCAACGGAAACAAATTTTCGTTGTCCATTTCATGGCACACCAACGGATTCTAGTGAAGGAAATCTTCGTAGGCGCGTCTCACTAGAAATGTTGATGAGGTCTGAATTATCTATTCGCCGAAGGCTACATTGTCACTTTGTAAGCAAAAAGTAGTTGTTGAATATGATAAATATGAAATTGATTACATTTAATGAATTATTTAATTAATAAAAAGTAAATTTTTCAAAAACAAAATCATTAATTTGTATTCAAAGCTTAGGATTTAAAATTTATTGTTATCGGTTGTTGGAAAGTTATTAGAAGCTTAGCCAGTTATTTAAAATGACTGCTCCTGGTCACGGTGTGAAAATTAGAACTTAGTAATAAGTATGCCTTTAAATTCAGGATCCCGGGAGCCTATTCGTATCCTACTAGGATGTGTTGTGTGGAGGGTATTCGCCGTTTTGTGGCATGGATTCAGACTTAGAGGCGTTTATATATGTAAGTTCCCGTCCCATTCAACGAATCTTCTCATTCACAGCCTACCAAGAAGGATCATTCAATGTATTTTTCATGGGGCTACAAGTTGTAAGAGGTCATAGAATTTGTACTTTAGATTTTTAAAATATGCAAAGTGACCGGATGGATTAAATTCTACATTTCAGCCTCCAACACATGAATAAGATTTGAGTATTATTTTTCTTGCCTCTCTTCACAGTCAGTCAGCTAGTTAGGGGAAAAGAAATGAGCATCGCCGCTCAGCCCGTCGTATCAGTTGATTTCCTCATTTTGGGAGCTGGATGGACGGCACAGTATTTAATCCCTCGTCTTAAAACTTTGAATATAAACTATGCAGCCACGACGACAGATGGTCGTGATAATACTTACAAGTTCAATTTCAAATACGATCAAGACACGAATCATAAGCTTAGCGATGCTGAGCTCAAACCATATGCAGAGCTTCCTTATGCCAAGACTATATTGATAACTTTCGCCATCGCCGGCGAGCTTTCCTCACTCTGGCTAATAAATACCTATAATGATTTACACCAGGAGACGACATCTCCTAAGCCATTTTGGATACAATTGGGAAGTACAAACATCTATAATTACGTTGAAGGACAAGAATTATGGATTTCTAGAAAGTCTTGTTTTGATTCAATTAACCCACGCGCTATGGCTGAAGTTAACCTATTGAGGGCAGGAGGATGTGTTTTAAATTTGGCAGGCTTATGGGGCAACCAACGCATACCTACGAATTGGATTCAAAGAGTGGCTTCTACTAAGCAAGGGTTAGGCAAGCTAAAAAGTTTACATTTAGTCCATGGCGAAGATGTAGCTCGTGCAATCATTGCAGTTCATCAAAAACCACATCTTGCTGCAGGTGAAAGATATGTATGACTGTTTTATTTATATGTTACCTTGCCTCCCTCTATTTCCTTTCCTAGCATTTACATGATCTTTTACAAATTTCAGTTCTTTCGCTTCTCTGTATGAAGATTAGTGGATCTGAATGATATAACTTATAAATTACAGTTGATTACCGACCTCATCATTCATGATTGGTGGGAAATTGCTCTCGGGTTAGGAGTATCATCTTCCAAAGACAACCAAGAACGTAACGAAAGATATGTTCAATGGATTAGCACCCTAATGCAAGAACAAAAAATCAAAGCCCTGCCGAGAACAGCAGAACAACTCGGTCGTTGTCTTGATTCAAGTGACTTTTGGTTTACCTTTGGTCTTTTGCCAAGACACATAAATATAAATGCGAACTAGTCAGACTATAAAGATACTTTGGTGCAGTAGATACTTGGGAATCAATGTTATTATTTTAAGATGCTTCATATATATACCAATAGTTAACAATCCCTTGATTGTGAGAGTTGCCATCGTCTTTCAAAACCACTTGTCAAATCTGGGTCGGATCAAATTTTAAAAACCTAGCACTAAACATCCTGTAAAGTCCAAAATGTAAGGAATTAGGTTTGAAAATATGACTAGGATTGTAAAAGAAAACATAAAGCTTTAATGTCCTTTCGATAAGATCCTAAAGAACCACGTTCAACAAATTTCTAGCGTGATCTAAAGTAGAAGTAGCCACCCTAAAACGGAAACTGTACAAATCAGAGTGATTTCTCTTTCATCGTTAGTAATGTGATAATACTTGAGTATTACTTCTTGAGATACAACGAGTTATGGACAATGTTTGAATTTTTTCTTAACATCAAGATAGACAGTTTTAGGTATTTGAACAAAATTTAATTCAATAATGTGTGGTATTTCAAAAATTTAATTCCGCATCCGGGAATCGAACCCGGGGCTCTCCGGATCATTCATGAAAGCGGAGTATGTTAACCCCTACACTAATGCGGATTAAAAACTGAGGTCTAAATTAAAGTATAAACTTTTTACAGTCAATAACAGAAAACACAAACACCATTGTCAGTGTCACCATAGATAACTCCCATCGTATTATACCCGGCAACAAATTGCTTATTTGTTGGATTAGAATGATACTTTTATCTATACTAGTCTATAGGAATATTTGTACAAAATTATTTGAAAATTATGAGAAAGTAATCACAATGGCATTCTAGGAGGAGGAATTATCAAGTTCATGCACTGGATTTGAAAACATTATCAGCTTTCTTTTATCAATCTAGTTTAATTAACTTGTCGGTATTTTATGTTTTATTTAGTTAAGTAGAGCTTGAGCTAGAATGAAAATAAATAAATTATGGAATATAGTATATATAAAAATTCCCTGCTAGATTAGGGTCTGCTGTCTCGCAACCTCGTAGAAATATCTTTAAACTTTATTGACTAACTAGAGGTAGCCACGAAAATAATATTTACTGTTCGAATTTACACTATTTGTAAGTGATTTGAGAAATCTAATTATTGAGTATTTAGAGTAGCATACTAGTGATAAGTGATTATCAACGAGCTAGGCAGGAGTTTTTACACCCACTGGTAATTTGGGTTCATATACCCTTGGGATCAAACCTTCTGCTTGAGTTATAGCCATATCTATATTATCCTTATTGAATAGAAATAACCCCTGGATAGCAGCTGTGCTAGTATGTAGTTGTGGTTTTAACTTGCCTTCAGAGTCTGAGATAAGACTTAGCTCCTCAAGTCTGCGCAAAAATCGCTCGCAGCCTCTTCCATCTTGATCCAAAGTTCCATAAAAGCGTTTCCACATTTCAGATGCTTGATATCGTGATGCTTCGCCAATTCTAACGGTCATATCCACTCTCCCAGGCCGAATAAGAGCTGGATCTAAGCGATCAATATGATTTGTTGTAAGAAAGACAATTCTTTCTTCGCCAGCAGCGACCCCATCAAGTGCATTTAGTAAGCCAGAAAATGTCACTGATGGGCCACTATAACCATCGGACTCGACTTGTCTTTTGTTTACAAACGCAGCATCTGAATCCTCCAGAAGAAGTATTGACTTAGGCGGAAGTCGTGTTAAAAGATCAAATAATTTGTCATCAGTAATACCTTTAGTGCTCAAATTAATCATAGCGATACTGAAATCAATTTCCCCGGCCAAAGCTTGTATGAAAGAGCTTTTTCCACTTCCTGGTAGCCCGTAAAGCAAATATCCTCTCCGATAAGGTATACCCCTATCTATATACCACTGTTGTCGTTCTAAAAATTCTTTTACATCTGAGAGTATTTTTTCCTTGATGCCTTTATCAAGTATTACTGAGTTCAATGGTCGCTTTCGTCGAGGAACCCCAAATGGTATCCAGTCCATTCCACGAGGTACTAATGTAATAGTTCTACCTTGATTTTCTGACTGCTGTAATTGATGTGCCTCAAAGAAGATTTCTTCAAAAATATGTCGATGAGCATACAATGTTGTAAGAGTAAGGGTCTCATATGGCTCGCCTGTGGTATGGTTAAAGCTTTTTGCATCTTTTACTCTATTAACTGATATAAAAGCATTTTTATGCTTTAAGATATAGCGTCCATAACCTGGCTGAGCCAGGAATCTCGTTGGCTTCTCAGCGGAGGCTGCCACCGTACGCATTGATAATTGATGAATACGTGTTAGCTGTCCAGTTAAAAACCCATTTGAGCATCGGTTAATTGAAAGCCATGACAATATCCATTGATATGAATGGTCATGTTTACTGATTTCAATGTCAACAAGCAATCTTCGTTTTATCAATGATGCGGCTTTAATAGTCCAGCGCCGTGCGATAGCAGAAGCTGCTGCTAGACCTCCAAGACCAATGCCTCCAGCGAAAACTGGGTTGTCAAAAAGAATATCAATAGATGACGATGGCGTCGACGATGCTGGAGGGATCATTTTGATGTTACGGTCGACCTCATTTCCTCTTTACTAACAGCAAGAATAGAGTATATCCATGTTTGTTTGAAATTTTTATGCATTAAAATTACAACTGAAATACTAAATTAGTTTCTGGTCGAGTACTAAAATATTTGCGCCCAACATTGTTAAATTATGATGTAAATTAGTTGTTAATATGAGTACAATTTAATGGTCTCAATGACTACCCAAGAACTTCACAAAATAGTATCTCGGGCCGATAATATATTGAGATCCGGTATTCTCGGTCGACAACTCTTTTACCGATTACAGTAAATACGCCAATCAATACACATGAGATAAACTAATTACAGGTAGAATAGCACTATTTTCTCTACAAATTTGTTTCTTTCAGTAGTTACTCAAGAAACAAGTGTTTACATACTAGCTATGTCCGAATTTAAAAGCTCTTCACCCTTCTTGAGATATTTATCGCTAATTTTAAGTCAGAAAGATTCTATCGAAAAGTCTAAGTGTGCCCCTAAGTAAGAAGTCTAAATGGAGAAAACCAAACATATTACATATCCGTTTACCACTACCTAACTTTATATGGCTCTTTCAACCCAACCTTCAAGCAATAGAAAAGGTCACCGCACTCAATTCTTCATTCAGTTGTTCAATTTTTAAATAAGCTCACTGAATGTTAAATCTATAAACTCAATTTTTTGTTAAAAAGGATTTAGCACGTCGCATCTACCCCACTGATCTCCCGTCTTGAGAGTAAAAACTTGACTTGAGCTTATATAATTTTTATAGTGTATTATTTTTAAAATTTTATAAGTACGTGCTGAATCTAGAAACCTCTTGTCTAGAGAGTGATCTGTCCTGAAAAATCTTGCAGCTCAATGGGTTTAAATTTACAAATTGCGTTCAAAATGATAAGTTGTTTTTATATTAATCCAATAGAACTAGTTTGTGTAAAGGGAAATGCTAAATGCTCCCCACCCCCTTGTTGTATGCGCGCATGGCATGTCAAATTGTTTCATCATGTAGAAAATTATAATCAATAAATAATACAATTATACATCTTTTGCCAGTCGCACTTCTGTTGACACTTCACTACTTACGGAAAATCCATATCGTTCTAAATATCATTCCATACATTATTTGCATTTGCCAATGCATCTTCATGATCCTCTTCATTTTCTATTTATGATAATTCCGTTTATCATGTAGTTCGCGCTCTCTTTCGTAGTTGTGAAGCGTCACCGGTAGCACTTGTAGCGTGTTCGAATGCTGACGGCTCTCCCCTGGTTGATGAATCTGTCACTAATCGTCTCTTGCCGGAAGCGCCTACAGCATTATTCCTGTTGGGAGCACAAGAAAGAGGTCCTTTAGACAGAACTGTAGTGGTATTCTGTACACTTATTAGAGAAGAAGTACCACTACCAGAAACGATAATGCCTCGAATCTTCTCTAATTCCGTGCGCGCGACTAGTTGCTTATGTGGGCTCCAAGTCTATATCTCATCTCCCAGTTTCTAAATAAACTCCGAGAGTGGTCGATCCAGCGCAGCCTCTGTCTAGCAGGTGATTTCGAGTTCACGTAGATCATATAAATGCCACAGGGAACAAAAATTCGATGTTTCCAACTTTCAATTTTGTTTCAAATATCGAATTTTCTTATGTAGACAGGGAATCTCCCATATCGTCTCAAATTGATTTGAACAATAGTTATTTTGGAAGTCTCTGATTTTAATTCTTTTTTTGGCTTGCTTTTCAAGCTAGGTGACGAAATCTACGACCATTCTTAATGCTTTGTGAGCAATTCTGAAGTTGACCCTCTGGAAAATTAGACCGCGAAATCTATTTCCAAGCTTGTGTCTTTCCTTGCCAATATGTGCCGAAATTTCAGATATTTCGGCATTAAACGAGTCTCGTAATTGATCAAAGACAGAGAATAATTTGCCTGTTGAAACCTCAACAAAGGACTTCATTTTGGCGTGTACGTCTTCTGCCCCTGAGGACGTAGTATGTCCTAAATTTCGATGTGCCGAGATCCAGGAATGTGCAAG
Source organism: Erysiphe pulchra (assembly GCA_002918395.1). NCBI lineage: Eukaryota > Fungi > Ascomycota > Leotiomycetes > Helotiales > Erysiphaceae > Erysiphe > Erysiphe pulchra. The sequence continues at coordinate 4,052 of PEDP01001030.1, read as the reverse complement.
GTGCTTTTCACAGGGCATCCATTGCCTTTCAACATATAATACTAAGTCTTCAGGCGATTTTAATTTCAGAGCATCCCACGCAACATTGAAGTTTTCAACTGATTGATTTTGTAAGTCAACCTTCCAGGCCTTCTCCCACTCGTCCCAGCCGGATTTTGATTGGAATGATCCGCGATGTTCAGCCACGATGTTTTTCCAGATGTGCCAGTCAAATAGCAGGTTTTTGGCATTGGAAAAACGCAAGCTGACTGCATTCATCAAGGCAAGATCGTTATCTGTCATTGTGATCTCGATTTCAAGTCCACCAATAAGTTTCTTCGCAGCGATCAGGATCTAGTTGTAGTCGTCAGTCGACTCGGATTTTAGAAAGCAGAAGAAGGTAGAGAAAGATTGAGAACTAGCAGATAATCATGCAGCATGAAGAAGCGGCATACAATTTTTTTTTTTTTATAACCCAGAACTAATACAGCATGGTACAATTTTATGAGCTAATCGGATTATCGGAAGATCATCATATTTATGACTTTTTCTGCGTGAAAATTTGATAGATCCTTAACAATTAATAGAACGTCTGGATCTTCTCGGCGCATTGCCGAAGCAATCTTTTGTGGTTGGACCGTGGTGATGAGATTTTGAATCTTATCTTGCCTCAGCTTTAGGTTATGCGTGCGAGCTTGGGACCGGGAAATCATCTGGTTATTTTAAAATGCTTCATGTGAATGGGTTGCATGAGATATTTTGATTCGCCAATAACCTTAAAAAGATAATATTAGACCTGTCAATTTGTCCGGGCAACCTATAACTAGAGTTGATGTATTCACTCTCTTAACCTGCCTTCCATAATCACGATATTTATCACCTAAGTCACACTTTAGATGCAATTTCGACTTATCGCTGCTTTGTCTATCGTGAGACAAAAGCTCTTCCCGATCGCCCAACATTTAAGGGTTTTTACAAGCTCTTCTCTACTTTCGAAAGTCACATTATATCTGGTGTTTCATGATCATTGACTTGATCGATTGCTTCAGAAATTATGGGTTCATTGGGTATTAGCTCGTTGTTTGAAGCACTGGTTGAAGACATCGTTTTTAAATTTTACGATAGTTACAGAAGTGAGAAAGAACTCATAGATTGACCAGGGAAGTGTAAATAATCTAGAACTGAATACTTCAATTAATTAAATACTTCAATTAATTGTATTTAATTTCCGGATGTTATAATACTTTTCAGTATGAAAATATCTGCACGCTTGACGCACCGGCGCATATTTTCGTGATATATTATGATCTATGATCTGTAAAAACAAATTCAGAAAAGAATGTGGGGCCTAAAACGTGTTACAATAGGTAGTGGGTAGGTAGTGTGCGCAAATGACAAGGGAAGGAGGGAGCATTGAGCATTTCCCTTAGGTATATTGCTTGATCTGGGATAGAGGAATGATGTTTATTTAAATCTATGATTGATTTAACTTGCTAACACAAAGTCTTAATGGTAGAAGTGAAGCTAAGATTGGTATTCTTACCCGTTATTTTGTCAATATTCTAAACGTGTCAAATGTTCAATTTCCCAATCAAATTTAAAAGTAAAAGTAAAAGTAAAAATACAAAATCTATATTTTGGGGGGTATATCTTGTTAAAAATTTTAAAAATTGTTTTATCTAATCATATTATTACGCCGAATGATATATTCTATCAAACACTCGGCCGTAATAAAATGGTTAGATGAAACAATCCTTACTGTGTAAGGAACTGGTAAGGAAGTATTTATTCACTCGTTAGCTGAATCTTCGGTTTTTAACCGCTTTTCGTCACGCTGGTCTGATTCTTCTTCCGATAATTTTCGTTTGGCTGGACTAGAAACGGGATTAGAATTGCTGGTAGAAGATTGAATATGTTGACTCTCTTGTGTTTGAGAAGAATTATTCGGATCATAAGCTTGGTTTTCAAGCTCTCTATCAATTTCGCCATTACCATCTGACTCAAGTGATATCTTATGTAAAACTCTTTCTTGAGAAAGTGAGCTTTGAGGTGAAGGTTTGGCATCGGAAGTATCAATTTTTAAGCTACTTTCACTTTCTGATTGCGAATGTGATTTTTTCTCAATTGTACTGATTACGGTATCTGCTTGACGTATTGAGCTATCAGGTGTATCTTGACTCTTAGACGAGCCTTGAATCATTGGGGTTTGAACCGACTCAATTAAATTGTCTGAAAAGTCACCTGCACTACTCATGTAGTCCGATCCTCGTCGTCTGGTTCTCTCAAGATCATCTTGTGAAGATGGAGAGCTTCCTTGAGGACGATCACTTTTCCTTAAGGGGTTTTCAGTCCAAAACCGGCTAACAATAGTAACCGCCTTGACAATTTTTTCTGGATCGCCATCGATACGATGCCACCAGGGCTTATTATCCACGTCTGGAAGAGTTTCATTATTGAGCTTGACGGCAAAATAAATCGCTGCGATTGTGATATCCAACGCTGGCATCATTAGACATAGAGGTGTCATACAACTGTCATTAAGAAATGCCCAGGCAGTATTTCGTAGAGACTTATTTTCTTCTATTGAGAGACTTTCTAGGCAGCGAAGTAAATTGGTATGGGGCGTGTCAACGACAAGGTCGAAAGTGAGAAGCTCGAGCATTTGCTCTTCAAGAAACAGAATACTATCACGCCATTTCCAGTATTCCTTAGACTGCTCATCAATAATAAGGGACGGATTTTTTTGAGCAACTTTTGCGACAGCTACAACAATTTCGCGTGTTTTCCTACAATTTTCTTCGGTCTTAGTAGCAAGAAAAAGTGCCGTAGCAGCAATATTCCATTCAGAAGTCAGCGATAAGTTCGTAGCTCTTTGATTCCAGATGAAACGATGCTTGGGTTATTTATGATAAAACATACATAGTGATGAGAGCCACCTTTTTCAGGAAGCATTGTTTGCCGCATAAAAAAACGATGAAAAAATATACTAGCAGTTGCAATGGTGAGTTGTGGAAGCTTAAGGAGGATACCAGCCTGTGTAATAAAGTTAACGCCTTTGGCTCTTCGAGATCTTTCCTCGGCAGGATCAAGTCCATCTAAAATGCATGGCGAACTCATCACTTCGTCTTCCGTAAAAATCCATTGATTTGAATCTTGTGCTATCGTCATATTGAATGAAATGCAAATCGAATCGATCAAATGCAATTCAAACCTCAATGGTGAAGGCCCAGATTGAATAAGAGCTTAACTTTCGAGGTTATTAATAAGCTTCTAACATGGAATATACGAGCTCTTTTTAAAATGTATTGAGCCTTAAAGTACAGGAAAGTAAATTAAAATCAATGAAATTCAAGAGGGAGATAAAATATTTACCAACTTTTAGTCGCTTGACAACTTACTGATAACACATATGAGCAATTCTTGGCATTGTGTAGCTATACTGATTGGCTTAGAATAAAAAGCGCAGGTCAATCTGATGTGGGCCCTAAAACACGCTTATTACGAGTGACGATTGTCGATCTTCGTCTATTCTTTTCTATAAATGGGAATCATTAAATTCTTACCCCATTTCCTTATTTTCTTACGTCCCTGCCCTGCTCCATTGAATGCCCATGCCCGTCAGCACTAGGGTCCGCAGCAGGCTAGAGTTTGTAAACTCCAATCAGCACTAGAAAATTTATCACCGAAAGAAACCAAAGCTAAGGAATCTATAAAATTACCCTATCTAATTGGTCAAGCCACGCCAGATTTTAGTTCTGACTTATTTTCTTACCCCTCTCCCCTGTTCTCTCGACTGCTCTCTCCAATCAGTATTAGGAACACTTTAAACGAAAATGACCAGGGCTATAGCTCCAACCAATAACGAAAGTCACTCACTAAGGATTTGGGACAAATGCTAAAACACAAATCCACAAATACCGTTTAAATCTCCTCTGCCTCTGCTACCACTGTCTCTGATGTCATTACAGTCCTTCCGACGAGAAAAGGTGCGGGAATCGAGTTCGAGCCCTCTACGAATGTGATATCTTCTTTGCCTCGTGCTAGACTAATCACCCTATGTTATAGCTGCATGT
>PEDP01001029.1:0-14729 GCA_002918395.1 Erysiphe pulchra | reverse complement strand
GTTTGTGAATTGGAAATATTGAGCCCTTCTCTCGCCATTCCCTGGGTCAATCGTGGGTGACTTCGTGAAAAAGAGGTGCAGAGGGGAACGTGCTGTAGAGACGAAGAAAATTGAGACCCGCGGTGATGAATGGGAATCCTGAAGGGGAGGACTATGCGAAACTTCTTGGCCATCCCAGATAAGCAAAGCATACTGGGCGTTTACACCGGCACCACGTGAAGGTGAAGTTTTCGGCTTTGCCGGCGGTTCGTAGAGTTGTGTAGTAAAAAGTAACTGAGAGGTAAGTTTTTTCTGAAAATGACACGTTCATGTGGGGCTATCAACTAATTCATTGAGTCTTCGCGGGATCAATGATGGTAAGAGAAATTGAACCTAAGAATTCAACATTGATATGTGATACCACCTCCCTTTATGTTTTGTATCTTACCACTAAGATATAAGACAAAGCATCGATAAATAAATCCCTGGAAAAGAGAATGAAGCTTTGGAATTGTGTATAACATCTTCGATCAAGAACCGTTTCTTGGCGATCTCAGCTTTTCAGACCGTCCATAACTTCTTAAATACAAACAGTGTGAAGGGGATCTTGGCAGGAATATAATCTGATAAAATTGCAAAAATGAAACTAAAAAGCTTTTTTGCTACTTTCTTAATTTGTGCAATTAATGCCCAGCCGACAAGAAAGACTGCAGTTATCTCTCTAGAGCCGATAGATGTCTTTAATTCTTATCAACCTACTAAACTTGCCACGATAAGCTACGACTCTTTCACCTTTGATACGGAATTTTCATCTTATGAAGCTCCAATATTATCAGAGCTATTATCCGAAGATCATCCAGAAGCAAACATAAAGTATTTTCGAGTTGGAATTTATGATGTGACCACTGCATCATGGACATCATCAACTACTCTTACCTCGGTAGAGACATTTGCCAAGGGGTACTCACCAACATTTACAATTAATTTCAACAGAGAAGGAATCATAGATAGTGTCAGTGTAAAAAGTCACAAAATTGATGCTGGAGCAACGAGAGATTTTGGACCAAAAATTAAAGTTATGAGAATGTTCAAAGGACCAAAGCCATATTTAAACAAACCAGTCATTTTGAAAGAAGGCAAAGTTGAAGTACCAGAGCCCGAGAAAAGTTTCCTACAAAAGTGAGTGAAGCTGATTTCAACAATGTTTTGATAACACTTTTAACATTACTAGATACTGGTGGTTAATCGCAGCAGTTCTAATGGTATTAGTCTCAACAAAAGGTGATACAGACTAAGGTATATGCCACACAATATTAATCCTCAGTATTAATGGCTGATAACGATAATTTATGAATTGGTTTTAAATCCAAATATATATCTATTCTGTATACTTCTAAATCTTAATTTAAGAGTCTAAGAAAACAGCTAGCTCTTATATTTCGAAACAACTTAAATTCATGCTCTCTGAGAACATACCTCAGTATCAAAAAGACTACATCAAAAAATTCGAGAGTATTAACCTCTTATGGTCAATATAAATATGATATCAAATCTTAATACAGTATTTGACTAGGGATAATAAGCGTCGATAATGTAGTTTTAAAGGTCTCAAAATGCATTGGATATAAAGAAATATCAACTTGGAATTGATGGAAGTCATACATCATACTCTTAATTATTTTACTTGATAAATCAGGCTTTGTGGGTCACTTTTTTCTATACTGATCAGCAGAACTATTTCATATTGAATAGAGGTGTTTGTGAAAAGATGTCCTCGTATTTCTATCCTTATTCATGTATTCTATGTTTAACCTATAAGATTATCAATATTTTTCTAACTTCATAACCATATAAAAATTTATAAAATAACACAATAAAAAGTAACTTAGACGCTCTAGATTAACCAGCGAGATACTCCATCTACCATTTGAAACCAATGGAAAAGGTCATATGGATTGGGAACCAATCTAAGCCGCGGTGTCATAAAAAGGATAGATAGGGGCAAATTGGGTTAAAAGGGAAGTGCTAGCTTGTAAGAAGGAAAATCAAATGTATATTAGGGGCGTGAGTAAAAGATACATGCCACCATAATGCAGATTTCTTCCTCATATCGAAATAACGGAAGAACGAGAAAAGGAAATAGTTAAAATGGCATTACCAGATAAGATCGATGAGGAAATTCAAACTGTTATTAGTTCAGACAGTATTATTAAATAGGAACGAAATACAAATTTAAGAAAACTATGGATTGTAATCTTTTCCACATAATAGCTCCAATTAACAGTTATTGTCAACTGTGCAGCTCAATAAATCCGAAGTCATCAGGTATTACGGCCATTTGCGAGAATCAAAATATGCAACTTCAGATCATTACACGTAGTCCAATTCTAATCCACTGTGAGGTGCCATATTATGAAGGCTATGGATGGGCAAGAATATTTGTATAAGTGTATATAGAAGTATGGATTTGCATTTCTAGAGTCTGACAACTTTGTTCAGATCCATGATATAGATCAACTTATTGCAATCTCTTCTATTGGCCTCCTCCTCTCGCTAAGAAGAAATTAAAGGTAAAAAGATATCGAATATGAAAAAGGGAAAATTTGACTTGGTTGAAGAACACAGGACACTAAACCCTTTCTATACTCGCTTCTTACTTAGCGTTCGTATCATTCGAAGTCATAGATTACAACATTTTTATGGTTTATTAAAGATCCACATTGTCATCGAAAGTGCTCAAATACAGAAAAATTGTTATCCAGCAGAAACACCAATGGGATCTCCAACCCCATAATACTGGAGAAGCGATTAATAGTGACATTAAAGAATAAAAATGGCCTATTGCAATTATCTCACTATACAGCTGGACTACCATCCGAACCCGGAGGAATAGACAGACGTGTGTGAAAGGATATATAGATTACATGATTCCTCTGATCCATAGCAGTGCACATTTTGCTCTAGCTCTCTCTCACCTTTAAATATCTCGTATAAAAATCTATCCTCTCACTTCTAGAAAATCCACCTAAAAACTTTCCAACTGTGCCAACAACTAACTTCATACCTGCATACCACTATGCGAGATGCAGAGTAGGATGCTTGACGCACTGAATCTCACATTAAATTACCAATCTCTCAATTTAGATTCTTTTTATATTAGATGTGAAGGAGCTGGCTTTGGGAAATCATAAGTGGGTATGTATGTATATTTATTTAATTAAACTACTTAGTTTTTTTATTATTCAGCTCCTCTTTGGCCTATTTTGACAGTAGTAATTTACCCATTTTTTTTGGAAACGTAAGAACATTGATAAATTGACTCATGATAAATCACTATTTGACTGAGCTTCTATTTTTTTCCTTGTAGATAAACTGCTATTAATACTTGACAGAAAAAATTGTATCGTATGGTGTAAAGTCGTTAATATAAAGGTATATTTAGCGAAGCATTTTTAAAATTTATGTTTTTAACACAATGAATTACCTTCCTTGGATATTTCTTCTTTCGATAGAATTATATCATTACTGGAGCTGATCTCAGATAAAACGCAACTCCTTAAGGGAAGAACTGTTGATTAATTATATAATCGTATATATATTTGAAGTATTTCTTATGTCATATTTAAAAGCTCAAGGGCCACTAAATACTAAACGAGTAAATTAACTACAGTGTCACACCACCCAACGACAAATTAATGACGAATTTTCTGTTACAAAGGCTGTCACAGAGAAATGTAGAATAACTGATTACCTGTATGTCCATCATGTCCCGTGAACTCAAGATCAACGAAAAATAAGTGTTTCGCGTCCTCGCTCTCGCCGAGAAAATTCAGAAGGATGCAAGTGAATCTTTGTATAATTCTATTAAGAACAGTAGGAATCCAATTACAGTCTCGATACAGAAATAAAAAAACATGGAATTTCCGAAGATGGGATATCCGAGCCCTATGTTGTACCGGCAAGAAAAATCAATTAAGTTGGCAAGTTTAACATGGGAACTGGTCGCTCCTTAACGGAATACAACATTTTGAAGTTTAATTTGAACGGTTTATCCAGTAGAATTTCATCTTACTTTCAATCGGAACCTTCCACTTGAAGTAAAAAATAGAACAGTGGCCATAAGTACAGCGTGTACGGATAAATAAAAGTCTCAAAAAATCCACAAGTCCAGCCAGGCATAGCCAGGCACTATTGATAAAGGGTGATCATTTGTGAAGGAAAACCAATTGTACTCAGTTAATTCATCTAAAATGTAACTTAACACTGTCACTATGACATAGCTTCAAAGCTACATACAAAACAAATGATTTTTTTGTAAAAAGGTCGGGCACCAGAGTCACACGAGGCACGTATAAGCATCTGTGTCATCCTGAAATCTAGTATTCCAGATAACCCCCTTTCACCAGCGGCAAAGTAGCGGTACCTTTTGAAAAGACAGTATAATATCCGAATATCCGAGAAATCATTATAACAGAGGAGCAAGCTAATTTAACTCTAATCCATCAAGCTACAAAGGTAGCTAGGGTAACGCCGGAAACTTAAATGGATTATTTCTCCTTCGCGAGTAAGTTAAGAATACGTAGTTTCTGGTGGCTCTGAAAATGAAGCTTCAGGTTCTTATGGGGGACATTACGAACAGGTAGAAAAACCTTCTTCCTCCCCCTTATATTCTTAAATAGTAGTCGCTCAAAAAAGCTTCTTTTCCTTCTAGACTGTGCTTTATCATACAAAAAATAGTCTACATCCTTTGTAAAAATTAGTCTGAAAATACACTCATTTTGACACCTATAAATTTTATGTTGTAGCATTTCTCAAATTCTTGATGTGACAGCGAATCAAATCAGAGAACTCTAAGAGAGAATGGGAAAATAGTAGGTGATATGTGATTTGGGGTGTTCAGAGAGTATTGCGTATTCTTTTTCGTATAACAATAGCTTTAATTTCGATGACACTTTCTGATATTGAAATAGTGTGGTTCTAAGCGCCTGTATCCTCCTTTTCCGGTTTCTCGGGCCCTATAGATCTAATCTCTATCACTGTAAATAGAGTCAGATATTTAGATGATGGTTGATGTAATTGCAACAAGTGCCCATTTCGATTACTTCCCCAACTTTTATTTAAACTTAGATAAAAGTTAAGTAAGCCTATGATTGCATATATCTTTACACCTCAACGGTATTACTACTGAGTCTCCTTTTTATTTCTTCTATATTCCTATTCTAGAGCGCTCCAGTCTTATGCTTTTGATAATGTAATCTTTAAGTAATTATCCTACTTTCTCTATGTAACGTACAATTTTTTCTCCGTTTAAGATCGAATCATTTAAGAGGAGTTTTGAGAAGGCCCAAAATCCCCGCACATAGATGACAATTTTATATAAAGCAGCTCGTAGATTAACAAATATTTAAAATAACGATGCTAGTCGTTTAGAATCCTCAAATCATATAACCACCATTAAATAATTCTTTTTATTCAACAGCATCAAGATTATTTATGGTTCGTCTTCTGTTGGCAAATAGTTGAGCTATTGGCTCGTTCAATAAATTTATTTCGCATTTCCCTAGAGATGATCAATATCATTCACCCGAGGCTTTTATATATGCTTATCCCGCGATAATTCAAGTCTTTTTAATTTCTTCCCGGTTCTATTTCATAATCTAAAGTGCGTGCTACTAGTCGTTGATAGTAATCTGCTAAAGTTTCAGGGTGCGGTATAATTCTCCAGTCAAGTCTGTAGAGAAAATCTAGTTCCAAAAGACCCAATTCATTGAATTTGATTCCACCAATTCTTGCATATATTGAATTACTCCAGAAAGCATCACAGAGTCCCTTACATGCAACAGTGCAAGCTGTTATCAGAAATCGGTGAATTGTGAGACTGTTAACTGTGAAATCTGGATAAAGCAAACAAAGTCGATCCATGTAATAAATTATAGAAATAAGAAGAGGTGGCGTGAGTGTTGCATGTTTTGCTAGTCTTCTTAGATAGTCAATAACAGATATTCCTGGAGGAGTTCTGATGTGTGTAAGTAAAAAATACGGTAGATTCAGATAGTGGAAGGGATACCTTGAATGAAAGCGCGTCAATACGTTTGTCCGAGCTGGAAGGTTATCATTTGTATGAATAAGCTCCTGTATCATACTTGAAATTAGAATCACTAGATCTTCCACAGGACATAGCTCGTATTTAAATGGTAGGATCTTCATTAGCGGCGGGTCATCCTTGGTGCTGTTGGAGTGTGAATCGGGATATGTCTTCTAGTAATTAAGGTCAGAAATGAGGCAAGTTCTTTTTTACTATTGAACTATGAATAAATTATTCCTGCAAAAAGAAAGGAACTTCGTAACAAATACATTTGGGACGGTATAAAGTCAGTTGATTATAGAATGTGCCTTATCCAGCCAGACATGTTTTCACTTGACGTAGAAGAGCTAGATTAATGGTATCTGTGTGACTAAATGATTATGGCACTCTAGATTCCCGAGCCAAGTGCAATGTTAACGTCTCATTTTTTTGCTGGGTAATACTAGCGAATAAATAAGTCATCTGGTATTAAATCCATGATGCTTCAATTGCGATGTATTTCATTGCGTGGAAAGCTTTCTCGCAATTTAATTTCGGCATTTTGTTAAAGAAAACAACCAATAATTGCGGGCTCGTCTAGCAAGTGTATATGCAGATAAAGAAAAATCCGAATCATCGTTGGCTCTCGGATATTTGGCCTAACGTTGTTGAAAACTCTCTGTACATTTTTAGAAGATGAAGCGCAATACAAAAGATTTTTGTTTTACAATAGGAATTGACCGGTTTAAATATAAAGGAGGGGTCGAAAATTATTGAAGAGTCCAGAGTGTAATTATCTTATGGTCAAGACTGATCCACAATCAAAAAGAAGCCTTAAATTTAGCATCATTGTATTTTGAGACTTTAGTGATGGATTGTAAAATGAGCATGTATATAATTTGCGTAAGCTGCAAGCTTTATACTTTTGCAATAGTTAGACTTGCCAGTAAGTCTATTTGAGCTGCTATCATTCAATGTTGTTTTATATTCAATCTCTATATCCTGATTGGTTCAACTTAAATTTAGGCCAATGAGCGTGATATGATAGATGTGATAAGGTATTTAGCTATAGCATCAATCAGCGATGCAGCGGTTGTCTGAATCAATGTTGATAAGGCTGAAAGTTTGGACATGAGCAGGGACTAAGAACTGGGTATAGAAAACAGACTTTGGTTAACTTTCACATCTTTCTAACCAAGTTTAGACTAGTCTCTAAGAAGATAACTAATAATTCGCTACATATCCCAGAAGCCCCGTTCAAAAAGGCTAATCTACGTCAACCTTTTGTTTTAAATGTTTAATAGAGGAAAATTATCATTTTGAGTTACGGCTATTTCTAATCGAGCTCCACTTCACTTCCCAGTCTTGTCTTCAGATTATCTTAAACCTTCTCTCTGATTTAGAGCCACGGAAGCACTAGGGATTTTTATTTGAACAATTTTTTAGAGTTTAAGGAGGATGTTTGGGGTTGACGATTTAACGCCCATGCGTGACAAACTCTTTCAAAAATTAGCCTTCAAATGAAAACTTAAAGAACTAAGACTGAGTCAAAGCTACAGATAAGCTATTCTGAGCTGAGTGCTCTCTGTTCAACTCTGATTAAATGCTTCAATAATAACATGTCATGATAGAAAGATGTTGGTGACGCGGGTAAAAAAGAAAAATTTGGTGTAATGTAAAATGATGATATTTAGAGAAATCCCAGTCATCCTCAAAAAATAATGTCACACATAGTTCTAAATCTTTACATAATTTTGTCTGTGATTCTTCCACCCAGCTGACCCGCTGAACTCGAGCCTTCAGCTTCAATCTTTCATTCACAAAACTGGTCAGATGGGATTTTAAAAAAAATATCAATAACTTGAACACTTCGGACCTTTTTCGATTTATGAAATCCAAGCTCATTCACAATGCCCAATTACAACCACAACCTCTCTAATACCTGTGCGACTTTTTGCTTTTTCACAGCACAAATCTAGGGAAGATTTAGTATGATACTCGGAAAGAGAACAGAAGCTATTAGCTGCACTTATATTTACAATACCCAGCTATACGTCTTCTCTGAAGGGAGCATCACAATATTATGGAGGCGAATTCCGATAGTCTAGCACATATAATAGGCCTTTGCTCCCTCTGAGAATCACCCTAAATCTTCTTTTGATTCGTATCCAAAAAAGGTTGAAAGTTATGCGGGTATCAGAAAAGTTGTAGTCGAATTCGGGCATTGGGCATTGTGTTTGAGTCTAGATTTCAAAAATTGAAAATAGTCTGAAGTGGTGGAATTTCTTATATTTCATGAAATTCTCAGTTGACTAGTTATTTGGATCAAAGACTCATCCTCTTGTTAATTATTTGAGTTTTTAATTTTCCACCATACAAACTAAAATTAGTCCAATAGAACCAAGTGTAACAAACAGGAAGGCTGCGTTTGGGGCTGGAAAGAGTTGCCAAGCCTAATATTTGGTTTCTTTTGAAGATAATTAACGTATAAACTCAATTTTATTTCAAAAAGCTTGAAGACGATTAAACCTTTGACTCCATGCCCATGGATAATGACAAAGACGGCATTTTTGAGAATCAATCCACAATTAGGTTCTGTATCAGTGAAAGACAACATCAAGCTCAATGTGGAATTCGATCTGCCAAATCATTTTCGCACTTAATAACGAGCTTCTTCGCATATCGTCAATGCAAACAAATCGGATTGACTTGACTTCCAATCGAGCTTCTATCTAATTTTTTATTAGATACTGCATGACACAGTGATAGAGTTAGTAGACGAATCACCTTTACATTAGGTACACCCACGCCTCAGACTCCTGACCAACAAGAATTACAATTGCTTCTCCTGTACAAATGTACTCCCATCAATTGTGTATACCCATTTAGAGGGGATTATACATTATATATACTTTGTAGGTCGGTCTAGACAGTATACCATATTACCGACCAAAAATTTTAGGGTACTGTGATGAAGCAGGACCAGGGCCATGGTTATGAATATACAGTGGAGCCAAGATGTTTATAACTTTCACCTTCCTACTTGATGTGATGCTATGCTCTCCCTTAGTCGCCAAATGTTGCAAATAAATTTCTTAATATAAAGAAATACCATCACATCGTGATTTCCATATAATGAACAATGAGGAGCAAATGATAAATTTCTATTATAAAAAAGCAGTCAGTATTTTCAATATCTGGCTTTTTCGATGGTTGTGCTCCAGATATTTATGTACGCCAAATGTAGTAGGTGGAATCTATCTAGGTTACGTCAAATTATACGCTAATAAACCCTGGTAATAAAAATCCGAAGAGTTAACATGTTTATGAGTTCTCATTCGCGACGATACTGATCGATACTTCTAAAACATGAGTCCACATCAAGCTGACAAAGTTCTCGATGTCAGTCTCCTTTCACAAATTGTGTTTATGCTTTCTGAAATATAGCAATGATTAAACCCCGATATCGATGACTCTAAATACTGACGACCGCTGTATCAATAAAATTAACAAGCACTTGAGTTCATATTTCGCACATCATGGATAAAGATCCTTGGACAACAGGTTTACGGAATGCCATTAATCTTACTGACAAGATTTATATACTAAAGAATCTGAAAAATACAATCATAGGCAATCCGTTGAAAAAGGAGTCTATTCTTGCGCAAGGCACCCTCGATCTGATAATACAATGTATACGCAAAGACTCGAGTTTAAGTAAAAATGAAAGCTTGGCTAATCAAGATATCGTCATGGGAGACCTTGATGAAGAAGAATTCTGCAGGTATCAGGGACTACAGATAATAGCAAGTGTTGCGCTAGGTTTGTATAAATATGCGTATGCTACTATCAAGAATACTCTAATTACCTCTTAGAACAACCACGTTATATAGCTTCTTTTACCTCTAATAGTGTTTTTCTAGCGCTCCTTTCAAATATCTGCCCTCATAGTAACCCGCCACAACTGGTACTAGCTTCTTTACGAGCCTTATCAAACATTGCAGACTCTTCAGCCATGGCACTAAATCATCGTAGTCCGACGATCAGTAATATTGCAGACGGGCTTTTTGCAAGGCCGCACATCACCTATCTAAGTCATATAATAGCTCAGACGTCACCATCGATAACCATCCAAACACAAATATCGGTTGCTGCATCTCTGATTAGTAAAGTATGTCGAGAAGAGCGTCATCAACAAATGCTTGCAAATTTGGGGGTTCTTGAAGCACTTGCGTCAAAGCTTGCAAGCTTTGTGGTAGCTGATCGTCTTGTAATACCAGGTGCCGAAATTATGTCTTTAATAGATAATCTTGGAGAGAGTTTTCCTTTACAGGCGCCTCACAATGCGGATTTTGTTGCAATCTCAGAGGCTATATCTACGATAATTGCAAATTCTAAGTTAAGATGCTCACAATTAATATACTCTCCGGCAATGCTTGCAATATTCCCAATATTTCCGAGAGTCGATGAAATAGTTGATAAGATGATTAGGGCTCAAGGTGAAGATTCAAACTGGGAAATGTGTAGTTTATCTGGAATTAGTGCTCAAAAGACTCATTTCAATTGTTTGAATCACTCACTCCCCTTAATGCCTCATCATCAAACCAAGCTTTCAAACAAACCGTCTTGTGTATACCCCTCATTTGGAAGCTCAGCTTGCAAAAGTGAATCGAATCGTAATGGGCGATCTTCATCAAGCAAAACTAAGTTGCCTACTCCACCATCATGGGGAGATCCCTCGCTTATAGAAATCGAACCGAATTCTCAAGCTAATATCACAACTGAAAGTGAAGAACCAGAGAGTCATTTGATCACATACCTGATTCTAGTAATCAGGCTAAGAAGTGGACTTGAACGACTTATGGCTGCATCTATTCTAGCTGCCTTGTACAGAGCTGGATTGACACTCAAAAGAAGAGAGATTGATATCGGATTGTTGACTATACCTCTTTTATTACAAATGCTTGATGAATCAACAACACAAGCTTCAAGTATGAATCATTTGGAAGTAGAAGAACGTGAAAAACTTAATAGATCGATAAAAGAAGTGGCACCTGCGGTATTAGCAACTTTCATAATTGACAGTGATTATCTTCAAAAAGTGGTATATGACGCTGGTATAATTACCAGGCTTTCAATTATACTGAAAGCATCATATGATCCAATCTTTGAGCCATCAATTTCAGTGCCATGGTCTCCACATCCTAATGAAGATATCAATGAATCACGCTCTAGTTTTCTTGAAAATGAAGGTTATTCTGCTGATTTAGTTCATAAAATGAAGGTTAGAGAAAACTCCCTAAAAGCCATTGCGGCTTTGGTACCCTTCAAAGAGGAGTATCGGAAGAATATCGTGGACCAAGGATTAATGCCATATATAGTCGAATCACTTTCTTCCCAAGTTAGCAAATCATTTTTACAGTTCATTGAGAAATCTGATAAGACACACAGTGACATACAAAAACTACCCATAAAAGGCACTTACGGTAAAAATCCAACTAACGTCCTTATTGCAGCTTGCGGCACAGTTCGTGCACTTTCTCGTTCTGTTAGTGTTCTTCGTACAACCTTAATTGATAACGGAGTCGCTGAACCAGTGTTTCGACTCTTACAACATCCTGATAAAGAAGTTCAAATTGCTGCTACAGCTACTGTAATTAATCTTTTGACCGATGTTAGCCCTATGCGTGATGTAAGCAGTTTTGCCCATATACTGCTAATTTTGATCTAACCTAATTGATTTTTTCTCAGGCTATTGGGAAAGCTGGCGTACTCAAAATTCTTTGTGAACATGCGAGATCAGTGAATCCTAAACTTCGACTAAATGCTGTATGGGCCCTGAAACACCTTGTTCAGGGTGTGAATAATGAAATGAAGCGTCATTGCGTTGAGGAGCTTGGATACAGCTGGCTGGTCCAGCTTATATGTGATGATATTGAGTATTTGGCATTACGTTCTAAAGATAAAGACCGAATACCTACCCCAACATTTAATGAATCCGATGAAGATACCGAAATGGAGCAATTTGGAGACCAAATTGACACGGCTTTTGGGACATCAAAATACCGAATACATAATAGTATTGATCAACCAAGACATTATCAAAGTATAGCATTTCAGCAAGCCGAAGCAAAGCTCATAGCCTTACGCGATGCTGAATTAGATCCAGTAAGAAAGGCTAGGAAAGATGATGTTGCAGTGCAGGAACAGGGCCTTGACTTTATACGAAATCTTATCGGTGGGGTAGGACATGGTACTGAAACCTCTGAGATGATTGACTTTCTCTTCTGTGTATTGGGTCGAGATCGTGTATTTGAAATCTTGGCATCAAAACTAAGACCAAAAGTTATCAATCCATATGGCAAAAAAACGTCTGGACCAGGAGAATCCAAGGTCATTCCTCCGCAGACAGAAATTATAGTGGCAGTTGAATATATTCTTGTTCATATGGCAGCTAGTGTACCTCATCACCGACAGCTTGTGATTACTCAAACAGAGCTATTAAAATTATTAGTTCCACAATTTAATCATTCCAACATTGAAGTTCGCTTAGCACTTTGTTGGCTAGTAGCAAACTTAACATGGATGGATGATCAAGCTGATAAACAACATTACACTCAACGGGTAATTGAATTGAAAAATTTAGGGTTCTTAGCGAAGCTCGAAAAATTGGAGCAGGATCCTGAATTAAGTGTGAGAGAACGTGCAAAGTCGGCGTTATGGCAAATGAAACAAGCATAGTTATACGACAGAAATAAAATAAAGCATTTCATATGATCATCCTCTATTTCAAAGAATGGTAGTCGTATAGTCAAAGTATGGATAATAGGTGGGTTCCAATTCTTTTTGTACATATTTACTCATCTTCCTTCTAATGAATCATTAACATGATACGAAATAACGATAATAAAATATCATTCTGTCGGTACAACGATAGTGAGTGTCCAAATTAAGATACTAGTGTACCCGAAATTATATCATGTGACTATGTTCACAACGTAAAAGAAGAATTTAACATAAATAGAGAGAGGTAGATTAGATGTGGAAAATAGATTAATTTTGTATTGAATTTGTTTTTATAATAAGAAAGTGTACACCGCGAAACCAACATTGATCAGTGATTGCTTTAAATACAATCACAGACTAGATAGGTCAAACGAAGAGACAGGAATTAAAGCTATACACGTAAAGTTGGGTTTGCTTCTAATAACTGTGCTAAGGGAAGATAAATTGAATTAAATCAGCTCGATAGTGTGCGTTCTTAATTTCAGTTGGCTTCTGAGGGATTTTGAAGAAACTAGATGTAGTCATTAGATTGTCATTTTCAGTCATTCAGATCCGCGTCTACCACGCATCGATTTTTGGAAAGACTTGATATCGCTATTTCTCAGCATTGCTAGAACTTCCAAAAACCATATTTAAAACCTGTGCCAAAGCATAATCCACGAAAAAAAAAAAAGAAAAATGAGTTCTACACCTCAAAAAACGCCTCTCAAGGATTGCAATGCGTTTAGCAAGAAATGTTATGACTAGGTAGTTTAGGGTAAAGATATTCAGGGGAAGTGTCATGACTAAGCATTGACCATAACGATATATCGTCATAGCCTTGACACTCTTCATAACTATGTCGGTATATGGAATACCATGGAATTACTATAGAAACCATATCACTGTTTACAAATAATGCTACAGAAGATTCTAGTAAGATATTGACAATGATCTATGTATGTATGTAGTGTATATAAAGGGGTGTAGTGCCTCTTTTGTATCGAAGAAGGAGTAGTTATCTTTCATATAAAATAAACATCCTATCAATTACTTAGTATCACGTCTATATAACATCACCACGTACAACTGCTACCATAGGTAGTATAATGTTCCGTGTCAGCTCATAACCACAACACCCAAGCATCGTGAGAAACCCTTTCAACAATTATTCATGGCCGATTTAAATATTGAAATAGAATAAATGTTGATGAATGCAATGTTGGGCTTCAAAGTTGGTGATGCTGGAATTCTAGTGTTTTTAATGGATCTTTTGATTTTTTAACGTCGCGGAGAAGGTCAAAGTTCCTACACAAAAAAATGCTCGACACAAATTTGTATGAAAATCAAATGCGAAGTCTGAGTGTACCTGTCAGGGCCGGTCAGACTTATAACTAAATAACACCAGAATTAAATTAAATAAAATGAAGTTTCTTTTAAGTGTTACATCAATAGTTTTGTAGGTCCGTAAATACTATTTCTTAGCATTATTTCTTACTAAAAAATTGAGAATTTGATTCATAATTAAAAGCGACAATTACTTTTATTTCAAGAAAAAAAATTGAACGACTTTTGAAGGAAATATGGGAATATGAGTCTGGAGAAGTTATGGATTCAAAGATTTTGATGTGGTTTTTGCTGAAGCGTCCCTTAATACGGGTACAAGATTTTACGCGCACGTGATATGTGCCTGCTCGCTCTGATCTAATGTAAAATTGTGCCAATTCACAATTATCTTCATGCAAGGTTTTATAAAATTTCATCCAAATCTAAATCAAAAAAGACCTATTTAAATTCTTGAATTGAAATTTCAAGATAGCATATCATTAATTGGCACTAACGGAGGTTTTTGTCTTAGTAACTGTTTTATATTTAGTGAAAATATTTTGTACTATATAACAACTAAATATCTAAATACATT
>PEDP01001028.1:0-14717 GCA_002918395.1 Erysiphe pulchra | reverse complement strand
TACTCCGACACATTTTATTAGATGTCGAAGGTACGCACATCAAGCGCACAAACTTCGAAATGGCATGACCATAGACAATTTTAGAAGGCAACTTCTCGGGCATAATTGCTTGAAGAGATTTTCCGAATTCGCAAAGATTACAGGTTGCTTTAGCGACCAACCGTCTCACCTATCCTCAGCTGGACGCGAGGAGGGTATGTTATAAAATGCCAACAATTTGAATGGCGGATTAGAGATTGGTATGAGAAATGCTGAGATATCCCTATTATTTGTTACTTTCCTTATATTTCTTTCTTTCATCGTTTCTTTTTCCTTTAATTGCTTTACATTTTATGTAAATAGCGGGCGTGGACGAGTAGGGTATGCCTGAGGCCATGATCCCGACCGGCTCCGCCAGTCTTGAACCCAACGCGGACATAAGGCTTTTGCCTAAGAGCTTAAACTAGATAAATAAATAAATAAAAATACTCTACCCCACCAAAATTAGTACTAGAATATGACTTACCATCAGACTTCCATTCTGATACAAAATCCTACAACCTTCCTACCAGACTACCCATATCATGGAGAGAGAAGTACGGGAGGCACATGCGTCTGACGCTCCCATCGATGACTCCCACTCGAATATACGAATATGATTGGAGAACCACTTGCAGACGCCGAGTATAATAATCAAGAATCACTCCTTCAAGCCTATATCTCCCACGCTTACAACAAAGACTATAGCGTCATCCTGAACAGTAGTGGCAACCCGAACAAAGAAGGCCGCCGTGTGATCTATATGTGTGACCGAGGAGGCAAGTTCACTACTACAAAGAACTCTGATCTTCATACATCTAAGAAGCGTCCGAATACTGGCTCTCGCAAGACCAACTGATTTGAACCTCTTCTAGGTCAAATCGACAGTCTCAATAGTCCCTCCTTATTCGTCTTCTTTATCAAGCTCACTAATTAGAGCGCTCCCAAGCTTATCTCCCTTGATACTTTCCATATACGCACGCTCACGAGCAGTTCCAGCTTCGTATGGATCTTCAGCTGAACCGCCACCTCGTATAATCCCAAGTCCAGTAGTTGTTAAGCTAGAGAGATCTGCCTCGCCGCCGCCGGTTCCACCTCTACTTGTGTCTTTATTCGTAGCGGAGCTGTTTTAGTCTCTAATCGTGGAGGGGCTGTTGAAGACGGAAGCTCAAAGGCCTCATACTCGTGGAGGGAAGGATCTCGCTGTGTGCCTGTAATACCTTGATTTGCCTTCTATTTAGAGGGTTTTGTACGAGTACAACAGGAGCTTTAGATACAAATGAAATAGAAGGATTTGTACGTGACAGGAGCTTTAGATACGACTGTAATAGAAGGATTTGTACGACTTTTTACTTGCAAGGCTACGAGAAGGCGAGTTGCTGCCTAAAAATTAAGGCAATCAACTAGAATTATTCAAATAGTCAACTAGGATTAGCAAACCCCCAAAAAACAACACCAAAATTTTCAGATTCACAAATCCTCTCCAGACTTCTCCAGACTTTTCATCGCCGTATCATCATCAATATTTTTTCAACTTAAATTCTCAAAACTTGAAAATTTTATCACATTAAAATATTACAGGATGTAAAAATGTTGAGAAATAGTATTTATAGGTCGCCTGTAAAACTATTGATCTAAATTTGAAAAAAAATACACTACTTTATCCTTTTCACCATTACTCTCTAAACACTCCTTTTTCGATGCAAAAAGTGGTTTAAAATTTTGTTTTGACTCTGTGAAAATATACAAATATACAAAATTTGAATCATAATTTTAATGAAACTGAGTGTGATGTTGGGCTTCAAAGTTGTTGATAATAAGATTTTGGTGTTTTTAGTGGGGGGTCCTTGATTATTCATCTTCACAAATTTGATTTTTGCAAAAATCTAATTTTAAGGAGCCCTATTTTATGCTATACAGTGCATCGGTAACATTCTCTTTGTTCATAAGTAGATACTGCATAAACCACTCACTCAATATAGCTTATGCACTGACGTGGCTTTTTCTCCTTGGATAAGCCCTGCACAAAGTCTGAAACTGAACGCTGTTGGAACAGTTCCCAAAGCCAGATGTCGCAGATCACGAATCCAAGACACAGAGATCTGAGATGTCTAAAAATTTTTATAATGGCACCAAATAAATTTGTATTCACATTTTTATCTAATTTTATATACATATAATTACCAGTAAACCTCATGGCGTCGCACCACTCAGGCATATTAGCAACGCTAGTACCCTTCAAATGATTTGCCTAGCAATCCAGTGATGTTTTCGAGCCGTTATAAGACAAGACAAAGGGTCCAAAATGTGATTAGATTTAATATTAATTATGATTTTCCGACCTTTTTTTATTGTATATCGACATAAATTTATCTTTAAGTTAAGTTCAAGCTTTATTAAAAGTAGTTGATTCCGAACTGACGTGTCCCAAATGTTGTTCTCTGGCGTTGACTATTGAAATTGGTTCCAAATTAACGTCTCGGGCAGCGAGAGGGACAGATTAATCTTTGTAGTCTTATGTATTATTCTAAGCGTTTTTCGTCATCTCTTCTGAGTATTTGCGAAGTCTGTTTCTGCTATTTTCGGTCTTTTCACTTCTGTCTTCGTCATCTGAATCTTCTTCAACTATTTTATTAATAACATAAGCAGGTTTCGGATTGATAATTTGGACAGCAAGAGAATCCAAACTCCTTGCTTGTACTACTTCTTTCTGAGGGTTCAAATAAAGGCTGTTTGCTAATGAAGCTGTCAAAAGAGCGACGGTAAAAACAATCTTAGAATGCATCTCGGCAAGTAATAATGGTTTTTCGCTTTAAAATGATTTAGTTGTAAGTGATTGTCTGGGTAATTATTTTGTAATTTGAGTAAAGGTCTATTTAGGGTGGTAAAGATTGAGGATTAAGTTGAATTGAAATTGAGGTCTGAGTAGAAAAGATTCGATGGAAAAGAAAGAAAATAAATATTGAAGAAGACAAAGAAAACTGTTTTGGATACAACGTCTACTGATATAAATATCGCCGTTTTTTTTCATAGTTTGGGGCGAAGTAAGGTGTTGGTAACAGAATACTATGACGAAAATCGGTTGTACGAGCCTTCTCAAAAATATTGAGATCCACGACTCAAGAGGGCGGTTCTACAAGTGACCCGTAAATGTCATCAGAACCAGAGAAGAGACAAACGGTTCCCGATAGAATATGGCAAGTTCTGCGCGCACAGTAATCATTTCTATATTTTTAGGACATGTCTTACCGTTTCAGGGATCCAAAACACCATCCAAAGCTCTTTTGTCTGATGTTGGAGAAGGCTTCAACGCCAAAGCGACGTCTAAAATAAGGCCGATTAGCTCTAGTTCGGACGACGCGGAAAGTCAATTTTGAGAACCCTCTTCGCGAGTCATACTTTGCAAATACTCTATGCATTCTTATGATCAATTTTCTTCATGCTTATCTTGTGAGATATGCAATCCTATCCTTCCATTCCTATCTGACCTGAAATCATGACCAAGGAATAAAAGTAAAATTTATTTTATTTCTCTATTTTGATCATCCGTTTTGCTATTGCACCTGTCAAATCTGCCTTTATAAATTGAACGACTTATTTATCATTTCGATGCCAGCACGAACAATTATCAGGAAACATGCGGCAAACAAGATCTTCCTGATACAAGACAAATAGATATCAGATGCCAGTATTGCATGGACTAGGTGTAACGGCCATTAACGAGACTTTCCTATCGCTAATTACGATTTAACGGTCTATGAATTGGCATTCTACAACACTTCAAATAAGTTTTAAATGCACATCAGTTACTCTTTTTTTCATATGCGAAATACATGAGAATTACCTCAGGTCCCTCCAATAGATGATGCACTTCAATGACAGCAAAAGAATTGAATTTTATTTGTGATGAAAATTTAAAATCTACTCTAGATTCCACCTGTATCTTTGGTATCATCGCCTAAGAAAGGCTTCTGCTACACATGTACCTCCTGAAAAGTCGACTGCGTCATAAAGAATGCGACAATAGTCTATGTTTATAGAAATAAGATTGAACCTTTATTGATAATAGTATGGCGATGAGGGTCTGATGAAATGACGAGCCTCTGGAATTTGGTGTGGTTTTTGATTATTAATCCTCACGTGAAAAGTCAAATTCCAATCCGATCCTCAGTTATCGAAAAATTAGTTAGGATTAGATCTAGTTTTACACTTTAGATACTAAAGACCACAGTTGAAGATTTCTTTGAATGATGAGGTAGAAATAGTCGTGAATTCATTTCTTAGAGAATGGAAAAGTTTGACTCGCGAAGAGGGTTCTCAAAATTGACTTTCCGCGTCGTCCGAACTAGAGCTAATCGGCCTTATTTTAGACGACGCTTTGGCGTTGAAGCCTTCACCAACATCAGACAAAAGAGCTTCGGATGGCGTTTTAGATCCCCGAGACATCAAGAAATGTCTTAAAAATACAACAAAAGCTAACTACCTGAACATTTTTTGTTTCTATTTCAGACGAAATTTATGGGTCACTTATGGAACCCTCTCCGAGAATCGTAGATCTCAAGTATTTTGAAGACGCTCGTACATTCGATTTTCGTGATGTTGTTCCGTAACACCCCACTTTACCCCAAAATATGGAAAAACAGCGAGATTTAGATCATGAGACATCGATATTATTACTATTAAAGTTCTTTCTTTTCCCTCTCTCTAATATAGTTAACCCAGACCTTAAATCCTATCACATTTTAATCTTTAATCTATAATCTATAATCCTCTATCTTTACCACACTGAATAGATGTGCACTCAAAATACAAGATAGTTACTACAGATCATTCACTTACAACTAAATCATTGAAAAAGCCACAAACCATCATTTCTTACAGAGATGCATTTCAAGATTATTTTTACCGCTGCACCTTTGACAGCTACATTGGCAAACAGCCTTTGTTGGAGCCCTCAGAAAGGAGAAATACGGGTAAGGGGTCTAGACTCTCTCGTTGCCCTCAAGACAAAAATAAAGTACCAATCTCTGTTGTTGATACACTAGTTTAAAAAATTTCAGACAACAGAAGCAGAAATGGTATAAGTGGAATAGTAGAAAATGGAGAAGATGCGAAAGCAAATCAGGATAATGATAATGTAAGAAACGACAAAGATTAGATTCCTATCCCTCTATATTTCCCACTTAAGCTTCCATTCGAGTTTGAACTTTGAGGAGCCGCTAGCCCATCATTATCTCCCCTCCCCAGCAATCCAAGAATCCAACAATCTAGACGAAAGTCATTTTAAGATGTGAAGCTGCCAGGGAAATTCCCCCAAAAACCAATGGATGCAAAGTTCCCTTCCTTAAGATAACCCATTCGGGCGCTACAAAACTAAATATGCCTCAGACGTTCCTTTAACTTTTCTGGCCTCCTCTTATTCTCGCCTTTGATCCGTACCTCAGGAAAAATCAGAAGTAGTAAAAAAATATCAGAAAAGTCTTGTTACAGACTATAAACTATGAGAATAGCCTAGCTTACCATTTAATATTTTTCTGGGTCTGAGATAATCATAAAGGTCATAAAATCAAGATGATAATCCAAGCTAGTAAGTATCAGATTTGAAACTCTAGAGATAATTTTTGCGGTGGGCAAGATTTTGTTGATCAGAAAAACGAAAGTGTCTTGGATTTTGCTTTTGTGGGTTTTTTATTCACCCTCCAGCGAGTAGCATATGTGAATTATGACTCCTTTAGTTATAGATAAATATTTTGTGCCTCATTATTCCTTCTCTTGCTTAACGTTATGGTTGTTGCCATTATCATCAAAGTTGTTATTAGGAGCATTTCTTCAAGAATAAGTGAGGAAAATCTCAGCTCAAAGTTGGTAGGGACTTAATTCAATCATGACCCTCTAGCTTCTGGATAGAGAACTGAAGGTTTGTGGAGGACACTAAGTACAGGTAATGAGTTGTCAACCCTGTACGTGTAGATCCAATTCAGTAGGATTTAAGTGGATGAACGGAAATCACAAGGAATATAAGGAAATACAATCGGAAGCTGTGCATGTTTTCTCACCCTCCTTGACAAAACTTTAATTGAACAAAAAGCTGCTGCTTTGATATTTTTGAATTTAAATCTCTGAATCTATGTTCTTGCATATGGCCGTCAAGTCCTACTCTGCACCACGTGGACCACGTGATTGATCCACGTGGTGGCGCCCGGGAACCCTTTCTCTCGTTAGAAAGGAGCCAGGCAGAAAGGCAATCATCCTACCCTTCAGGATCCCCATTCATTCTCGCGGGACTCAGTCGGCTTCGTCTCTACATCACAAATCACTATCACCCTCTCTCCGAAGCATCCCCACGACTGTCCCAGGAAGTCAGAGCGGAGGGCTCTGTACTTCCAAATACACAAACCATAATGAAAATAAGCTGGTAGCGCAAGTGGTCAGATGCTGGTTGGATTTTCTAGGAGTGACAGGTTGGATTCCTGTACGGCTTATTGGAGGGGGACTGCGGCTGCTTGTCGAAAAAGAGTACGGGAGGAATGGCTGAGGTTTTCTCCTAAGGCTTTCCCTCAGTCTGTGGCCTTTTGGGACATAGTGAATACGTTCCTACCCATTCGACCTATTGTAACTAGCATCTGAATGGTGTATTGGGAGAAATTAGGCACCGGGTGGGCATTGCTGTGGCTTGGAGGATCATGTATTCAAGATGTCTCCCATAAGTGTCATGTACAATGTACGCTGCTAGAGCCAACACGATAAATAAAATATAAACTAAAACTATGTTCTAGCATTCTGACGTCATTAGAGCGGGCGGCTCTAATTATAACCAATCGTTAAGCGTAACCCAAATTTATTGGAAATGTTATCCATTTTAATAGTAATTCTTATGGCGCTAATTAGCAGATGAATTGCGACCGGCAGATAATTGTTGGAAGGTGGGAGGGGTGACAGCACGATTAACATCTTTTGCATCTTCGCATCAAAACAGACCTGCGGAAAGGGCTTTCCAAGCTGCAGAGAACGCCATTAGAACAATTACTCATGCTGCAGGCCTTCCTGCTAAGTTTTGGTGCTTTGCTGTTGAGAAAAACGCCCATGTGAGGAATAAACTACATCTCCAGAAGGGCTTACACAGGGGAGAAACAGATTTTAAACCATCTGAGATTTTGGGTATGTGTTTGTTACGTACATGTGGACCCAAAGACAATTTCGACTAATTATCTTCATGATAAGCAAGTTAATGGAGTGAGAGAAGCGGTTTATTTGGGGATATCGTGATGTGACAAACAAAAAATACTGGTATTACTCAGCAGATCATGGATATGCACAAAGATTAACATCAGTAGAGTTTGACCAGAATAAAAAATGTGGTAAAATTGAATTAAGATTAAGAGATCTACCAAGTGGAATAACGGAACAAGGAACTCCTGTGAGCTCAATTGATAGAAAGTCACGTGGTAGACCAAAGAAAAATGTTGAAGAACCAGCTCAGGTAGATAGTTATTCAAGCATATCCCAACATACAAAGGCCGCTCACAGGAAGAAACTTTACAGTTCTCGTTAGAAGATCTAGAGCAAGAGGATTTGCATAAAATGGAGATCTTTTTAGAAATTAGTGGACTAAAGCCGATGATCAAATTACTTTCATTAATTTCTGAAAATGCTGCACCTATGGTAGAAGATTCTCGACTATAAACAATTGATTTTCAGCGAATACGAAAGGAGCCTCAGCTCATGACTGAAAATTCCCAGTCAAATGTTAAAGTCTTAAAGCCCATGTTCAAAGACCCTCAAGATATAACCGAAGCTATCGTAACAACAAAAGGTTTTGATACTCAAATGATAAAAGAAACGAAATTGAAAACAAAATCCAAAATAGATCATAAAGTCTTGCCGAAATCAACCATAGACAACAAGCCTGAAACTCCAAAGATCACTTTAGGTGCTCCATCGTATTCAGAAATACCGAATATTAATAAAAATTCAGATTTAAGATCGGATCCTAATGTCATACCAGATCCTCACAAGATGATAACTTTGGAAAAGGCCGCTATTGTCCATGTAGATTCAAACGAAGAGCGTAACGATTAAAGCATCAGAACTATCGAATTTGAAGATCAGGACGTCGAAATGAATTCTGATTCTGACTCTGAATATAAACCACTTACTTCCATCTTGATCAAAAAAGGTGGGATGAAACCAATAAACCTTCCTCACTACTTATTTCGAGCAAGAAAAAGAGGGAGAATCGAGAATGCAAGATGAACGAAAACTAAAACGCGTTAAAGCAATACTAGCATTACTTTTCGAAAAAGTAGAAAAAAATGATAAGAATAGTGAAAATGACAACGACAATGAAATAAGGTTCAAATCTACCGAAATGTATCAACAAGTAGTTTTTGACAACCGTTAACGTAAAAGAATTTTTGAGCAGATGCACACAGTTTTTTGTGAAGGCGAAGAACCTCAGGAAGAATATGCACTAGCAGCAATTAACGTGCATGGAATCCCTATAACTAGGACCTATCTGGAAGCAACGAAAAGTATCTACTCAAAGTAATGGGAACAAGCAATTTAGACGGAGATAGATCAGCTAATTTTAAATGGAACATGGGAAGAATTTATTTTTCCAGAAGGAGCAAATCTAGTTTCCACTAAATGGGTTTCCTCAATAAAAGAAACTGGACGTGGCGAAATTGACAGGTTAAAAGCTAGTCTTGTGGCAAGAGGATTCAGTCAAACTCACAGCATAGACTCTACATAAACCTTTGCACCAAAGATACGTATGGACATATACTAATTTTCTTAGCAATAGTCGCTAAAAGAGCCTTGGAATGTTTTCACTTCGATATTAAAGACGCCTTCAAGGTATCATGCCTAAAGGAAGACATATCTCTTGCCCTACCACAGGGTATAATTGTGTCAAAAGGAAAGGTACTTAGAGCGTTGAGAAACTTAGACGGTTTAAAACAAGCTGGTCGTTATTGGAATTTGTTACTGAAAGATTTCCTTGAAAAGACATGCGGCTTCACACAAAGACCTGCCGACCCATGCTTGTTTGTACATAGTAAGCAGGCTCAGAATTGAATTTGTCAGAATATCCAACTCACTTTTTTCCATTGTTGAAGAAAAATTAAGCGAAACCAAGCCTTGGAAAAACTCCGAGATTTTACCATATTCAACTTTAAAGCACAACATTAGGCTCAAGTAATGATAATGATAATTAAAATTTAAAATCTATCCATTAGCGCAAAAGCAAGCTCAGGCAATCACGAGAAAATACTGTAAATAGATCCACACTTAATACGATCCGTGACAGTGATTTAGTTGAAAAAGGAAGGCTTTAAATAGAGTATATTCCCACATCAGAAATGCCTGCTGATGTGTTCACTAATCCTTCTAACCCGTGTTGCCTTTGAGAGGTTTAAAGGTTACCTCGGCGTTAATCAAGACAACTGGAAACTGAGTGCTGAAGTGAGTTATTAACTTCATATTACTGAGGTGCACTTCGAGGGGGAGTGTTATAAAATGGTCAGTGTGCTGTTCAAATTCAGGGGTAATACGAGAGGTACGAGTGCAGATGTATCGTGGTCTAAGTCATAAGATGAGGAATGATACAAGTTATGTATAAGTTCAGCCATACTGTAGTCTTGGTTAAAGCAATCAATATCACTTCTACCTTCAAGCTTCCACTACATCATAATACTCCTATCATGATCATTACACTGTAGGACGTCCCATTTTCAATAATCATTCATTATCGTAATAAAAGCGTTTGCCAAGTAAATAGAGAAGCATCTCTGCTAAATATTCTTTTGCTAGGTCACGGCAGTTTTGTAGCATTAGATTTTAGCCTTGCTACCGTTGCAGCTCCTTCTGTTTGACTGTTGCAGCTGTTTTTTTTTTGGACATCTTTCCTGTCATACCTGTTACCTCCTCCACTTTTCCCTTGCAGAAAGGGAGTAAGCCAGCATTGTAGCACTCACTTTTCACGTGCTGTATCTTGCTTGATCAATGACTCTTCCAAAGGAAGACTGGCGTTATATCTTACACCACATCTCTTGTGGTGGCGTCTGAGACCTCTGATCTCACAAATTCCCGCGTAAATAAGGTGTTTTAGAGCAATTGATCAGATGATGGATGTTCTTCCTAGGAGTTCTGGATGAGATTTCCTACATTACGGGCAGACCATCATCGACAAAAAAAAAAGAATGGAATTTTTTATTTCAATTTTTTTCTAAGATCTTTTTCACTTGGACTCTTACTCTATTAGCCCATGGACTTCAGGCTATGATGGTGAATTCCGTTCGATCCTATAATATAGCACATCAAGATGAGGCGATTTCTATAGGAATGCGTCCCAAAAATTCCAATTTATTGAATAATTCAGGTCGGAAAGTGCATATTAGATGAAATAAATTAGTAAATTCGCTCAAAATAATTGCAGACCAAGAATTTTTTTCTTTTCGCGAAGCACAAGTTGAAGATGACTTTGTCTCGGCACCAGTAGAGACCAATTGTGTAAAAACAAAAATGTGTTGTGATCTTAGTCACGTGGTATTCACCGACACACTAGTTGAAAAGGATTTTGAATTGAACTTTTTTAAGTAGTTTTGCTCAAAGTTGCCAAGAAATGAGAATAAGAGAGGTGGAATGTTCACTTTTCGTTCATCTTAATGTGGATCCAGCATTACAAGCCTCTACACTTACAAACGTTCGTTACCTTGTATGTCATGTTTGGTCTTCAGGCGTCTGTCTTATTTATCCTCATCTCTGGCGTCTAATGCCTCATCCTCTTTCTTGCCTTACACCTCGGAATGCAATGTTTTAGGTATCATTTTGGTATCTCTAAATAGCCAGCCGTCCTTTGAAATTTTAGCTCTGCCGCTTGTAGTTGATCAACATAAATTGGAATTAGTCCAGCCATTTTATGTATCAAATCAGTCTACTAAACTAATTCTTCGTCTTTTGATCATTTTTGTCCTGCCACCGGCAAGTATCTCGTCAAAGAATCCAAATTAAAAAAAAGAAAAGCAAGAAAAATAAAGTTAGAAATCGTAACACGACATAGAGATATATTTCTTCCTTTCTTTCCCCCCATAAAATATTGTTCATAAAGTATATGGCGTTCGATGTACAACAAGAGCTTGCATAAGCTGGGTTTCCCTTACATAAAGCCGTGGCGGTACGACAACAAGTACACTGATCACTCAAGGCTTGACTGTACAAACTGCTTGATATGTTTTAGTGCAACAACATTCATTTTTTTTGGCGCCTTGACGATGAAAAAAAAAAAAAACTAAACACGGTGAATCAACTTTATTCTACTACCTTCTTTTTTTCTTCATCGCCTGAGGAAATGCGGTATTACAGAGGAGAGTATCTGCTGGTAACCGTCGTCAGCTGCATATTTTGCTAGCAACGTCATGAGGCTTATGGTAGGTATGTAGCTGTAGTATATAGAGTCTCCCCATTTCCCAGTTCAGTTTCCATAAATATAATCAAAACCAGAAAAACTTTAATTTTTAGGGAAGAAGAGAAGAGAGAAGCATCAAAATATTCCTATTCTATTGTGCCATCTTCGGAAGATCCAATCCGAATATATTAGAACGATTTACATACATATATATATATATATATATATATTAATTCACCTATTCAGAGAGAAGAGGCCTAAAAGGTAAATTTGATGGTTATCAGTTTATGACTGATCGATATAACTCCCAGTTATCCCCAAGACTTGAAATTTGCTTACACAAAATACAGCTTCAGAAGTTGAGGAGTAGGAATAATAACTCTTAGCATCACAAAAGCCTAAATATAAACTTTTTCTAAAAGCTTCAAAAATGTCCGGCGGTTACAACCATCAACATGGTTTTGATCAAGGCCCACTGCCACCCCGGATTTCCAGATTCAGACCCCCCCCCACCAATGTGTACAATTAAATTTTTCAGACATCCAAGTAAGCCTTGGGAAGCAGGCTGTTCCAATCAGTCTCAATGTTATCAAATTAGCATCCCAAGGAGTTATAATATTAAGCAACTCATGGATCACCTCGGTTGTATAAATTCAGATTTATCGAAAAATATTATTGTTGAACTAGCCGAAAGAACAAATGGGACTTTTAGCAAAGGATATGAGATCCGGGGAGATAATCATGAGCGGATGAATCAAACATTAGCAGACCTAGGCTATGATGGGTCGAGGAGTGCTGAACATAATCCGCACGTTTGGTTGTGGGTCTCAGATCGTGGTTTGGATTAAATTTCGTTTTGTTCCGTTTTCTTTCTTAACATCATGGAAAAATAAAACTATTCTTCTTCAACATTTATAGGGAATAATAAATACAGTTTTTTAAGGAATATATATACTTTTTTTTTTTCATTTCCTGAGATGTGATATCATATACAAGTATAAATGACAGACAGCACAGCGCAGCGCAGCGCAGAGCTGTGTCCCACAACACAAATCTCTGTATAATGATACGTTATGCCTAACAACTTATCGAACTATCGATGTAGCAGGTAATATGCCCTCAGCCATTAAGATCACGCCTCATGGAAATCAAAATTACTTCCCATTCGACCAAGTCAGAGACAGAAAAGCTTGTAGGAGATCTGCGGGCTAGTTTAAATCTGGTCGAAATCAATAGATTTGTATCGCTATCACGGAAGTTGGAAACTGATTTTTGTTTAATACATATGGTAGTTTTAAACAAAAATTGTGTTTTAAAAAAAGAGAAAGGATTGATAAAAGAATAACTACAAGGTCCGATAGTATACAATCGTTTGTTGTTATATTGTTTTGGTGGAAGGAAAAAAATTTAAGTACCTCGGCGTTTGTTAATATCATGTCGCTCCCCTTGACTTTCGTTAAGCTACAGCTGCCTGCCGATGCCCGACGAAGATGCCCAACACCTAGTTCTCGACCCCCCCCCCCCCCCCCTACCCTCCTTACTTTTTTCAACTACGTTATTTTCATCAATACAAATCAAATTTATTTCAAGTAAGTATAATTGAATTTTAGCTGGAAACTATTTTCTCGGCTTAGCTCTTGCAATGAGAGTATCTACAGTCTGTAAACCTAACTTTTTGAGCTCGATAAATGTCATATATGGAAGCAAATTTTGAGTTGAGAACTCAATTCAACCCTCTCTCTTTTCCTTCGCTGAATATCAGCAAACTTATCTTCTAATACTTCAGACCTCTTGAGTACTTTTGCCAATTGACTATCTTTTTCATCAAAGCCTTTTATGGCTTTTCTGAAAAGGATTCGTGACGTTTAATAAGCTGAATTGGCCTCATGAAATTGACTGAATTGAGCCTTCAATTCCTCTGACTTCCTCGACGTTGACCAGATAGTTGGTAGCGTATGTGAAAGCCTCAATAGTGTGAATTCGGCCCTTTCCACATGCCCTTTGGACTTTTAAGTCTTTTCCTTGGTCCTTAATTGAGCGTTTTCAAGTAGCAAGGGATTCAAAAGTGGGTTTCTGACTGATTTGGGCCACAAACCACTAGTTTTCTATCAAAATTAACATTCTGACTTGATAGATCATCCTATCTAGCAAGACGATAGGTTTCTAGGAAAACTCTTTTGCCAGTAGTTGTGTTGTCTTCCCATTACTGCAATTGGCTGAGCCTTTTTTGATAGAACCATTTTAGAGAGGAAAAAACCCCCCGGATCGAGAGAAAGGAGAACGTGAGATTTTTGTAGAGGCAATTAGAGTGATGAAAGCACTCCTACATAAACTTAGTGGTAATATGAATTCTGTAGCCGTCTAGAACCATTAGTGGCTTGTCTATGGGATTACTAAGTTGAGTCTTCAGAATTAGAGAACATCGCTCCGAGAAAATTTTGCATCAAAAGCTTGCCTTGAAAAAATCTGGATTTCCCATTCAAATGGGCACCACTTTTTCCCTTGTATCAACACCGAAATTGTGATAAGCCTACAATAAATTTTTTCAATAGGCATAGAAGATTTATCCATCTACTCCTCCAATTTAATTGTTCATCTTAGATATCGCAATCAAGAGTATAGTGTCATCTTGCACGTGAAGCGCGCTGAGGACTTGATTAACTTCAATTTATGATACAGCTTTTTTCTCATAATTCCATCGCAGTTTTGCTTGCAAATAACGATCAGCTTTCTGAATATTTGATTTACAGCTTGATGTCTTGGTCGCTGGTTTACCATATGAGTCAAAGACTGGTATGTAGCAGCCTAAGCGAAAGCACTTACAAATAGAACACAGGATCCTAGAAGATATACTGCCCCAGGAAACCTTAATGTAATAGAACATTACGTAGCAGTGGAGTTAACATATGAATTCTACTTTTCTATGTTACGCGTTATCTGGTTTTCATCGCGTCGCGTCTATTTCTTATCTAATCTTAGTAATACAGATCGCTGCCAAGACATTGAGAAAATGGCACGTGATATGCATTTATAACAAACTCTTGATTATGAGAGGTTTGGTATACAGTGGAATGGAAAGGTCTCATTTAGATTGAAAGAGGATTAATTAATTATTACAACTATAGAGGGCTAAACTACTATATAGATATGATTGTATTTGCCCTGAAACGGATAACTGCATCTTGAGACAGACAAAGGAGGTTATAGACATATGATATGTTTTATCTAAACTTGAAACAACACGGCAACATGCCATGTCCTTAACACACCCCTCATGACTGTTGCTGATAACAAA
>PEDP01001027.1:0-14741 GCA_002918395.1 Erysiphe pulchra | reverse complement strand
ATTAGATGGAGTAATTTTATGGATCTTTTAGCCCTAGTTTCTTTCGGTGATAAATTTTGAAGTGCTGATTGGAGTAAATAAACTCTAGCTTGCTGCGGACCCTAGTACCTACAGGGTACTGGCATTTAATGGAGCAAGGCAGGGACGTAAGAAAATAAGGAAAGGGGGTAAGAATTTAATGATTCCCTAAATTTATTGAGATGATTTAACAAAATTTGGACATCAACACTTGTAAACGTACTTCTTTTGAAGCTGCTAGTTCTAGTTCTACCTTTTTTCATTTTTTTCATCAATCGCATGGCTACACTATAACTATGGGATCTTCCAAGATGCTGAAGAGCACAATAGAGATTGTCGTAGGATTCATATTCAATCTTCTCGTCTATAAGAGTGCCTATTTCCCTACGTAGTCTGGAGACAGAAAGGGAAACTTTTGAAGGATGTTTACTTCTAGGACTACTGCTTCCTATGTTTGCATTTTCTTTAAAATTATCATTGGAGTAGGAGGCTTCTTCTTTCTAACAATTGGCATAGTTTTTAGCAAACTGACCTGGCATAAAAGCAGTCTCGCACAGAGATTCGGAGACTTTCTGGGCAGGATCCTCACACTCAAACATCAAAAAAATGAAACAGTAATAATTCAATTCCATCCAATTAAGGAGAGATACCAATACCAAGCAGATGAGGTCTCATAACGAGTATGTCAACATCACGGTGAAGGCTCCGCCAATAAAGTGAAGATTCAAGCACAGAGTGGCAGTGCAGGCAACTTTCAGTATGAATTTTACTAATCCCTCATCACCACAAGTAGCCCTAACTCTGTAACCTGCAAGTAACAAAGCCCCAAACAGCAGAATATAGTCTCCAATCATCTCAATAGCTTTTTTTTTAAAAAGAAAAAAAATTATTGCTTGTGCAGCCTTGAGGCCACGACGCAGAGACAGTGTTTATTTACATGTTAGATGATCCAACTTTTTCAGTAGGTGCTCTCATACCGCAGATTTCACTTGTAGATGCTTCTACAAAGTACAATCGCTTTCCCTTCACATTTGGTTGCCCCTCATTCGCTAATATCCATCCAAGAAAGCCGAAAACTCTAGATTATCCAGATATGCTTCCGCCATCCTGTAAGTATCCACCGCGCGAAATAATGATTGAGACTGTTGGACTAGATCCAATCATCTCATGTCTAGCATGGGGCAAGTGCCCAGGCTATCTAAACTCTATTTGGGAGAAGGGCCCAAATATTATACCGCATTACCATCCAACCCTTAATCGCATCATCCAAAGATACAAAGTACTACAAGTTTCCAAGTACATCAACAGTTTGAACTTTCTACTAATTATGAATTTCAGAATCTTTCAGACTTCTGAAGGAAGTAACATTGACGAAATCATAATCATGAGACGATGAAAGTGTTGGAATCAACATGTTCTAAATAATAGACTTAATTTGATTATCCACAGGTACGAGAGGCGGATATGCATGACAGCCTAAGGTATCAATCTTAGAAGAGAAACAATTTATGTATAAATTTACTATTGCGTATAGACTTAGAAGTTAGATTTGAATTAATATATTTCCTTTAACCTTTTAACTTTCTATAACAGCAAGCACCTTGCAATAAGTAGAATATTCCGGTTCTACCAACAGAAAGGAATCTCTGTATGTTTACGACAACTGTAGATGGTTTTTACTGAATAAAAAAAGTTTCTATAAGGAAATTAATAGGTATCGAAAAAAAACAGTGGGGTAAAAACAGGGGCTAGTGAAGGGTTCGCTAAACTTTATATGGAATAATCTGCACCGAAATTTAAGCAAGATAAATTCTCATTCATGTTGACCAGGCAACTAATGGAACATGGGAATAGGGCTAAAAAAGGCTTAGTGTTAGGCATGAGAATCCTGGCGATACGACATTTAAAAAAAGCATACGACATTTATGAATTCCCTAAAATATGCATGTTACAAAAAAGGAAAATGGTAATTTAGCGCGAATTCAGCACATTAACCCTGTCTAGCGCAACTTTAACTCTACAGGGTAAAAATATACTTTTTACCTGTTTTACGGCCCGAGATAGTACAGTGAGTGATGGATAAATTGTGGGCTAAGACTCGCTTCAGGGATACTTTCCCTTCTAGTCATTATGCTAGCTCAGGCTTAGCAGAATTTCTCCACCCATCAAGAACCACATTAAGATCTGCGCCGTCAACGCTATAGCAGCAATCCTTGACCTTGGACTTTATTTTCATGACTCCTCCAAACATAGTTCATCATCAGTCACCGCCTTCTACACCCGTGTCTAAACTTTTATCTGGGATATTTGCTTTCAGGAAAAACATACTAATTCATTTTATGAGAACATTATACTTCCCGAAACTGGTCTGAATTTTCCAAAAATCGATATTCAATTGGGAATTTCTCGACGATGGATTGGGTATTCACTCCTTCACGAAACACTGACACCCAAACAAGAGTGAGTTCGGGAGCTCACAAGCCAAACTTACTCAGATGAAATTAAAATGATTGAGAACTCTTTATGAAGTTGCTTTCTGATAATTATAGGATGAGCTGCCTAGAGCTAGTTAGAACCTGGGATCTTTTATTACTTGGACGTGAATGAAAGAGTAATCTAGTGTGCAAGGACTATGGCAAATGTTAATTCACAAAGGCGATGTTGCAAAACTGTCGATTATTTTCTACGGAGATTGAATCACATCTACACGTTTAAGTACCAAGTACTCTGGAGAATGAATTAACCTCATTTACCCCTATTAATGCCGTGAGGTGCCCAAAACCGATTTCTCATGTCGCCTCGCACTTAATCCTAGCCAGATGGTATAGCCCATAACATTTAGTACGAATTGGAAACTCGAGAATATGTGCTCAAGAGCTCATAAAACTCAGAAAGCACGCATGGAAGGTGGCCTGGCCGTTAAAGAATGCAATTGTAGGCCAACAGAAGATTAAATCTTGGAATTGGAATAGAATTTGTTGTATGATAGTTTCATGAAGATATACTTCAGGCTTGATTTGAACCAGCATAGCAAGGTGTACAAAATCATTCGAATGTCGAAAACACTATACGAAATTCTTATGGTCAAGTTCAATTTGAGTGTAAATCATGCCGTTCTAAGTTTAGCAGACTCATAAATAGCCCCTGTCTTTTTCTATTCCACTGTTCACAAATTCTATTTAATGTTGATTTTCAAACACCAAAAATTCCAAAGGGTAATTGAAACTCTAAATCTAAGCCTCGCAATTGTGGAAGATATGACATTTACTTTTAATTCTTACGCAACTTTTTTTCTCTGGCCAAACTGCGAAGAAATCAAAAATACAAGTATCTACCTCTCTAGTAACATGGAGAGGCTTAGAGCTAGAGTCTTAATTCTAAGCAACTCAACTTTTCAAAGGAAATATTTGTTTGAGAATTAAATTTTACACGCGACTATTCGAATCAAAATCCTCACCAAAAACAATAGATTTCCATCTCACCAACTTTGAAGTCCAACATCACAATCAATTCGTTTGTATTCATAATGTTAAATTAACCCGGAATTTTAAGCACTAAATTTAAATTTTTGGGAATTTTTCCAGCGAAAAAAAGTGTGTCTGGAAAGAAGTAGCAGAGTAAATAGAATGAGGTGTTTTTAAAAGTTTATCAACAAGTTTGAATGGCTTATATATACCGTTTTTTAAACTTTTTATTCTCTAAAAAATTTGAAAACGTGATTCAAAAATGGGTTCGATAGTTGTTTAACTTCTAGCAATAAAATGAAACAAAGATTGACGGTGAAATGGCAATGATTATCTAAAGAAGTTGTAACTCTGAACATTTTTATTAATCATCATACGGAAATTAAATATTACAAATCTGAGTCTCCTGAATGTCTCGTTTTTTCGTTACTTGATACCCCATTGCCATGATCGAGTCATCACAAGTCTCCTCGCCACGAGTCACTATTTTCCCTGGATGTTTCTCTGGAAGTAACTGGTAACTGGCTGTAATTTGTGATAAATACTCCCTCGCTCTCAGATGTACGTATGCTGAAAACAATCAACCGGACAGACCTCTGATATCTTGTACTGATTGCGACGGTGAACCGCACACCTCACTTACTTCATTCCTGATCCAATCTTTGCCTAGTCTCGTGTATTAATTTTCATCAGTCACTTTCTTATTTATATATATTTAATTTTAAAAATGTCGCAGGCTGGATCTGAGAAAGTGAGAATGGATACCGAGATAGACTCCTATCACCATGAAAGAGAGGCTCGTCTCCGAATTTGGCATAAATCTCCGAGGTAGGTTCGTTGTGATGATTTTCTTTTTTCTGTCTATTTTGCCCCCCTCATCCTGGTTCTCGGTTGTGTTTCCCGAGGAAGGCCCCCCAATCTCGCCAATTTATGATTTATGCAATAGCGCTTAAAATTTAAAACTACTGTTTGTATCAAACTGCACATTCTAGAACAGATTTTAGTTTGCGCTCACCCAATTTTGGTCTCAAG
The DNA here is from genome assembly GCA_002918395.1 of Erysiphe pulchra. NCBI lineage: Eukaryota > Fungi > Ascomycota > Leotiomycetes > Helotiales > Erysiphaceae > Erysiphe > Erysiphe pulchra. Next base: position 10,227 of record PEDP01001027.1, on the reverse strand, counting down.
CGGTAAAAATATAGAATCTTTCTATTATTATTTCAAAAATGCTATCTTACCGCATTCAACATGCAATCAGAGAAATTTCTCGTTTTTTTTTCTTTGTTTTTAGTTATGAAATAATGATCAAAACCAAAAGTCCCAAAGAGCCTTCCAAGATTATCGATATCTCAAACTTCAGCTCATTATAGTCAAACAGAAAAGAAAACTAACATCAATAATTAGATGCTGGTATAATGAGGATTCGAGAGAAAAAGAAATTCATCCATCACATGAATTCTCCTCGGAACAAAATACTCACATAGACAACTACTATTATCGACTCCAGCAGGAAAAACCAGATATTCGTCCTTACAGCATGCAAGATGACAGAGTAAGAAGAGTACGCATGAGTCTTGCAACTGGCCAAAATTTAATGCTACAGCAATTGTCTTCTTCATCTTACGCTGCCATCTATCCATGGAAATCCCAGCTAGGACATCGATCTACAAAACGTTCTCGCTGGTGAGCTTGCTAGGTCTCAGGTCCCGCCGCTCAGGAGTAATGTGATCCATATTATTTCGATTCTTATTCTCATTCTTCTTCTTATTATTGATTAATAACAATCAGTCACTCAAGATAATCCCAGCCTCGAATCATCCTTGACTGGAATTTGGTGTGCCTGCATCGCTGTTAGCACCTAGGGCTTGACTGAGTAGATTTTATTAGAAAATGGATAACTAGGGAACACAGGGAGTTGGTTCAAAATATCTGGGACAGGACATTCATGATAATGCCCCCTAAAAGAAACCTGCTAGAGAAGCGGCTGGAAAATAATAATAAGTATACTGGGTTTTAACAGAACAAATTGTTTAGTCAAAGAAATTCTTTATGTATATATTCTGTTATTTCTATAGATATCTAAACTGTCTTTCGTTCAATGGCTGTTTGGTTGAAAAGAATCTTAAATTCTTATAAACCGTATGGATTGTAATTACTTGATTACACGTGTTAATTCCGCACTCCAATCTTTTAGGCATTCTACTTACTATAGCTAGTCCGAGGGCTCAGAGGCCGGGCTTAGCCTGTGTGCCTTCTTGGCGTTAAATGTATATAATTACTATAGCTAGTGTTTTTTCTTTGTCATGGATAGGGTAGTTTACTTGTGCGTTAATTTAGGCGACTGTACAAAAATTGCTACTGGGCCTAAGGTTGCATTGTTGTCGGCCTGTGATAAACATCCCCTCATCGCACAGCCCGAACAATCAGCTTCTAGAATGGAGTATCTTGTATCTTTCGGTAGTAATTAAGACAGTAGTAAAACTGCAAATGGGGCTCGCTAATTAGTGGAATTAGTGGAAACTCTAATTACTATCTATCTGAGAAACTGTTGTGGAGCATCTATTAGATCCTGTCAGAACCTGCATGTTTCTTGTACCTTCTCTGTAGAAGTATACAGAAATATATGGGATTTATTTTCTCTCAAAGCAGTGTATATATAAATCTCAATTTTATCCTGTATACAAAATGTAGACAACATAGGTAGATAACAAGAATATGATCTCTCATTATATCTATTTCTCTCAATCATAAAATCTTAATTACCTTAGTATCTATACTCCTCCTATATCTCACTTTTTAGATGTTCAAATGAGTCAGACTATCTTTTACTCAAAACCCATTGAGCGCCTTTTTTAGTAAGATCAATCAGGGGGCTTGCGATTTCTGAATTTGCAATCCCGATAATTGATTGAACATCCTTTACTGTTGTAGAAGCTTGCCAGTCCATAATAGCTTTAAGTTTCTCTGGATCGACAGTTATACTTTCTCCGGCTCTGATGATAAAACCCCCAAGTACTTTTTACTTCTTTACGAATAAATTTGCATTTATCTTTTTCAAGGTTGAATCGTGCTTTTTCAAGTTTACTTAAGACGTTTGTGACTGATATTCTTCGGATTCGTTTGTATAAATTAGCCCATCATCCATATGTGCAGTTACATCTAGACGCAGATTTTCACGTAAATTCTCATTGAAATGCCTATGAAAATTTGCTGGGGGCATTAGTAAGGCCAAATGAAGTGATTAACCGTTCGAAAAGACCTAAACGACATTTAAAGGCTGTCATATACTTAACACTCTCTTTTACCCGTAGTCTATTGAACGCTGACTTCACATCAAGTTTCGTAAACCATTTTGCTTTGCTGAGGTGCATTAAGGTAGTCATCTTGATTTTCTTTATCATCTTCCTCGTAAGCGCTAAAGTCTTTTGGTCAAGGTTGTGAGTATTTACTGATACATTTTTTGGAGTAGGCTTCTTCGCTGGTAGGAGTCCACAAATTCTTGTTGACCACCCTTTTCTCTCACAACATAACGTTTCTCTATCAACGCCAGACGCCATACCATAGATCTTCGCTGCCAGCACTGATCTTGTGACCCTTTAACTCTTTGTCGAGCTCCAGTGGATTAAATTGCCGCAAATTTTGAAACTACTAGCTTTAGTCATGTCTTCATTGCCGAGGATGATTAAATATTCCATTTGGCTCGACAGATCTTTGTTATTAGCAAAGGAACTGTCAACGAAGTCAAAAAGTTTAGCAGTCACAAGTTTAATTGGTACAAAGTTGATACCTCTTTTAATATTCTCTTTTTGCAATTTAAGTCGCTTGTCAAGGGCGTTAATTTCATCTGTAGAGGGATTATGAGTCTGTGCGGCCTGAGTTAGGTCGAACTATGCTTCCGGTTGACAGATGCTAGGTGTTGGTTTCACGGTGTACACTTTCTTATTGTAAAAACAAATTCAATTCAATATTAATCTATTCTCTACATCTAATCTACCTCTCTCTATATATGTTAAATTCTTCTTTGACGTTGTGAACATAGGCACGTGATATAATTTCGGTTAAACTAGTATCTAATTTTGGACACTCACTATCGTTGTACCGACACTAGCAATATGTGCACCTCGTGCTCTTTGTTCAACATACTTTCTAGCGAATTCAGGGACTTTGGTATCAATTGGTACGATTTTATGTGCTAGCTCTTTTTGGGTGAGTCGAATTGCATAGTCAATTAGTTGAAGAATGCAACCATTAAAGAAAATGTTAAATAAATATTGTGTGACTTGTTGACTTATCAATGGTTGTATTTGAGATAGTATGTTTGTCACAACTTCATCATTATAATATTTATTTTTCTATTGTGTGAGGAAAAAAAGAAAATATCTTATTCAATGTTATGAACTGTGAAATAAGTTAAGCACAACAAGCAAGAATTTGGAAGATAAAGATTTAATAAAGCTAGCGATCTAAGTTACAGGATAAGGAGTATTTATGTATACTCTAATATTCGACTTCCTCACATCAAACCCTATTAACTTCATTCCTAACTCCAGTTTGACCCAACTGATAATCTCCGACTGTTAACTGAATATAATTTGCAATGAGTTTTGGTTCATCTGCGTCGGGACGACGGATAACCCGATAAAACAACATATCTATTCCAACAACGGGTTATAACATATTATCCTATGAACTTATAACATCTGACAATATTGAGTAACCGATCTCTTAACATTCAATACATCGTGATTTTTTAAAATATTTTTCTACCCTAACAGTCAGTACCAGAGCATATAGTGACTTAACAATTGACTTCATCACAAAACTTCCTAAATCTAACAATTCCATCAGATCATTAAATGCTCTTTGCTACTTTTACTTGACCCATAACCAGGGAACCAATTCAAAATTCTAACTCAATCTCGCATTCTTTTTTCCTGCAAACTGATTCGATTGGTCTTTCTCATCTGAGCCTCTAATTTTTCCCATTTTTTTGGAACGATGTTGACTCCATATACAGAGATTATCAATAGGACCTTATATCTAGACGCCAAGCCTGGAAGGCATAGGTACCCACACTTAGCTAAGGATGCTTGTGTCTTTCAGGCGCTAAACTGTTCCAAAAATCTTATGGAGCATTGTATTACATTGTATCTATCACGAGCACTTGGTGGTTCTCTTCGCAAGTTTGAATTAAACGTTTATGAACGAAAAAAAGTCTTGTTATCGCTTTAGTCTCATCGTAAATTTCATTTCGGGAGAAGAAATCTTTTTCTAATATCAGCATTGCCAGATCTTTTGGCAGCTTATACATGACATCATTTTGAGCAATTGTGCACCTTCATTGTAAATGTCACGCATCATGAACATATTTTGGCCATCTGAGTCCTTTGCAAATTGCTGAAAAGCCATTGTGCGCGCTCTCTTTATATCTACACCAGCAATCAGTTAGTTCTTGAGAAAATTACGCACTTTATCAGTTTGAGCTCTTCTTCGATGGTTGGCAAGGCCAGAAGCATGTACACTTTGGTGGTTATGCTCTGGTTCTTGGCCAAGTCTGGTACACCACTCTCCTTGATCTGGGGTTTGAATATTGCTGTTACGATAGTAATCGCCCATTTACATCCAGTGACCTTGTTGGAATTGGTGCTAATTAATAGCGAGTTTACAGTGAAAGAAAATTAAACGAACTTTATCACCACAATTATGACTTGACGCTTTGAAGGGCGTGTACCACTGCTCTTTCCTGGGGGTCTTTTAATCACCTTTGCACATTTTAATCTCCACTTATACACCACTCCATGCCTATTCTTTTGTCCTTCTCTACTGCGGATGATATCAAATCCGTTCTTTCTGCCGAATACCTGTATTGCAAGCTTTGCTTGCAGATATGACTGGTATTAGGAAACAGAAGAGTTTGGAATAGAATTGAGATCACTGTATTCATCGTCACTCTCGTTCTGTGATTTACTAGATTCTTGGAGATTTGATACGGCTTGATCAAATTTTTCTTCACAAATAAACTCATTGCTGTCTATCTAAGTATCAATTTCTTCAAGCTCAGGATCTTCAAAATGCCATAAAGTTTTTCATTTGCTGCAGTTATAGATTCCATTTCGCTACTGTGAAATTTGATTTTCTTGAGAATATGATTTGTGTCAGGGAAGCGACTTATTATTGTTATTGATCGTTGATGGGGTGACATAAGTGGGGAACGGGTCAAGGGTAAGATTTAAATGACGTTAGTACCCTGCGTTGATAACTCCCAGAATTTGAAACATACAAAGGATGTAAAATTTAATGTACAAGAATAAATCTTAAAATTCAAATTCAAACCTTATTTTTAATTTATAGCAACATTGCATCTTCATCACTTATGTCGAGAGGAAATACATCGTTTCGTATTAGGAACTCGGGACTTTCTTCTAAGAGCAGCTGCTCTTCTATCTCCAAATTCTGCCCTTGATCATCATTCAGTAGATCAGGATCATTCAGATTGGCTAGTACGTCGTCAAAAGAGTCATAATATTGATCGCCGTCCCCAATAATATCACTCCAATCCGATTCGCTTTGTTCAAACATCTCTGCACTCGAAAAGGGGTCGCAGCTGCGCACTGACTTTGCCTCGGCCGATCTATTATTACTCAACCAAATTTTTCTACTGTTGGATGGATCGTACAGTTTATTTTGCAACATGACCCATAAACTCGTATCAACTATTTTAGGTGCCTGCCTGGACATAGTTTGAAACTCTTCAATAGAATGTACACTAAATATTTTCAATAATTTGTTTCGAAGGTTGGGAGATAAACAATTCTGAATTAAAGAGGATGAAAAAACATGATTGATCGTTGATAGATATTGTGAGTTATTTGCTATTAACTGTGATGCATTATCAACCACCCTAATATCTTAAAGATATCACTAACCCATGGAAAGTCCGAGGTGAAGATGGAAGGAATTATTTTACAAAGTGGCGCTTTTCGATGTCGTTTCTCTTGTTTTATAACAGAGATTGCTCGAAGTTCTCTGCCAACGTGGCCCGTTATGACTAGGTTTAGTGTAACTTCCGCTAGTAAACATGCATTCTTTTCAATATAATCATTTTCTAATAGATTAGATTCGTTACTTCTTTGAAAAATTCGTTTTAGTGAGGCATTCCGATTAAAGATTAAATTCGACAGCAATTTGTCATCAACCTCTGTACCGCCACTTTTAGTAAACGAGGGGTTTTTCTGGGCCAGGGGCATCTCTCGCTCATTAGTCAAAAGATCTAATTCGATATTACTTTGCACATTATTTTGATATTTGATGCTATTTGACTGCAAAATTTCTTTTCTTTTCTTAGTAGAACTTTTCCGATTGACTCCTGCGAATTTTTAGTCCTTTAAATCACGGGTGAAGGAAATTCGGCTTTCATTTTAATTTTTCTACCAAATCCCGACGTACTTCTGTGTAATAGGATAGTCTCTTCTTTCTTTACAAGAGGATTATGTTGTGCCACCAGTAATGAAGAAAGGTCACTTCTAGCCATTAGCAAATCTTCTTAGCTAATTGCACAAACTATCTACTCAGGCTGAAAATTGAGACTTGCATTGAGTCTAGCACTGCAACTGCAAAATGGTAGTGTTGTCAATGCTGATATATCTGATAAGTCTCCATTTAAAGATTGTATTTTCTGTGACTGGGGATTTTCTCCATGACTGAATGGAATTTCCATTGATATTTCATCACTGACGCTCAAGTTAACTGGTGATAATTTTACTTTCTTTTTTTGCGAATCCTCAAGACTGAAGCGGAGTTGTATGTCAAGTCTATCAAATGAGACATGTGGAATATTATCCGGTGGTCTAACATTCATATTTTCAAGTACGGTAGATTTCAGAGAGTTATTACCTATCCCACGATTGATTGACAATGAAAAATCGGCATCTTCTGCCTGGAGTGGATATTTTTCAGGGATATGTAGAGATGTACATAGAGACAATTTGGACCATATCTTATTTTAGTCAAATTTCCGCTTGGAACATGGTGTAAATTAACACACCTCTGCACCTAGAGTGGAATGTCCTAATTTTTCAATAAAAGGGAACGCGCCATTAGCTGGAAGTCTTTGATTGTTGACAAAGACTTGCATATTTAGCGTACAATTTATTCCCCGGGCAACCCATACATGGCCGGAAGTAAGGGCATCGAGATTGGACGGATAGCCAAGACTGGAAAGGTCAATGGGCGATGTGAACAGCGCTTTAGATGTAGCCAAAATCTCCAGAGAGCATGTATTGCTAGTTAGGTGAAAGCAGTCCAATTCAACAGTTTCCCGAAGCATTTTCATGTGACAGTGGTAGCAGAAAGATCAGCAATTAGCTAAGAAATTAGTTTGTTCAATTGATTGTCATATTTGAACTAGTTCACGCATGTATCCTTAGCTCTTGACCACTCCACTTTACTTTCTTTAGCAAACAGTTTTGCCGTGATTGTCCGCTTTTGATAATATCTAGTGCAGATATTTTCTGGTCTATTTCCCACGCCAACCAAGAGTCATGCCAATCAATAATCTCGGCTCCATCGTACTTCAACTTCTTATCTTCATAACGACATTAGTAAACATGACCTTTGCTGTTGCCAACTTCGAACCGCTTCTGGTCATACTTCTATACGCGCTCTCCAAATTCTTTGCAATGTCCCCCGAGAGTGGCATAGTGGCAAACTGTCAACACAAAAGCCTTTACTATGGAGAAACATAATTATCGAAAGAGATACTCAGAATTTTTCACAAACCTTGAGAGTTTCGAAGCCGTGTATTAATTTCAATTGACACAAACGAGAAAATTTTCGAATATAAGCAAGCTCGTTCATAGACAGATCTGACTTAGTCAGAGAAAAAAGTTTACGAAAATAAACAGCTCAACAGCAATCACAAAGCCAATTCATGATCAAAATATGAGATCCATCGTTATCGCACTATCATATTTACAACCAAAGAAGCAATCTTAGAATAATGCATAAGAGTTCAATCTACGTGGATTAAATCAGCGAGTATATCTCACACCTCTACATTTGCTCAGGAAAACGAGAATATCAGCAGTACCTCATGAAATTCCCTTCATATTTATAAATCAGAGTTTTGATCAATATTTTTTGCATGATTTCAAACTTCTGGTGTGGCGGCTCATCATAGAGAATAGGGCTTAGAATCCACACAATCTCTTGAAAGATTGAAAGATTGAAAGAGTTGTTAAGTGGTAATCATTGATAGAATTCTATAGGGTTATATTACTCTATCTAGGTACTGTGGTAGAAATTCAAGATTCAAGAATGAAGTATTGTGGGCTACCAAAATTATTTCAAAAGAGAGAATATGTTTCCTGGATCTATTTAATTGTCTCCGATGTCCAAATACTGTGGAATGCCAACCTTCAGATTATTGGTTCTGCACATATAGTTCACAATGCGAAAAAAGATTCTGATCGCGGAGCACTTAAAAAAAACATAGCCTCTAGGGTATATTAAGATGTAAAATAAACTACACGATACGATAAATATCACAATTAGAGAAGAATAGTGTGTTGTATAGAGAATTTACAAAGAGTAAGTACTGAGAGGAGGCATTCATTTTCTAAATCATTAAATGTATGTCGACTGTATAATTCTTACACAATTACAACGATAATTCATATTGTGATCCAGCTCACTCTCAATGTATGTATTTTTTAACAAAACTTCTTACTATATTTATAGAAACTACTTCCAAATGCATAGGATTTTTAACCAAAAATTATCTTCCCCGAATCTGTGAATGACCAACCATACGATCCATACTGCAAACGAAGAATTATTAAAACAAAGATCATTCTTTATACACCTAATTTGATTCTTTTTAAAAAATCCCAAGAAAAGTTTACTGGTTTCAAAATTAGTAACCCTCTCCTTCCAAACGGCCAGGTTAGATTACAAATTCTCTTTCGAAGTGTTACCCGAATGCTGTATCACGAGGTTATCTTTGAAGTTAAGATATGGATAACTATTTATTTCATAAGTATGTCTAGGTCACACAAATAATGATGCATCAGAATTGAATTAAGATTATCTGGATTCTGACATATGTGTCTTTCTATGCTTGACTTGTAAGGCTACTATCCTCTTGTTTTAAGTCGTTTCTAGACAAGTCAGCAATTGATCTCATCACTAGACCCAAATAACCGAAGGGTTTGATACTGGAGCTGATTAAAGAACAGAGCCCAAATGCAGTAAATGATAAGCAATGAGAGGATAAAGTTGAAAAGTAAGTTCAACAAGAGGATTTCGAATGGAGTCCTAGACTATCAACTTCAATCCAACATGCAAAATCTAGATCTCTAATATCATGAGATTCTTAGTTCTTTCTGCCAAAAATGTTTCATAAATTAACGTCATTTTTCAATGAACTAATGGAGGATGTAAAAAATACGATTCGTATAAGGTGACTAACTTACATGTGTTAATTGGAAGCTACGATCGTTGACGCCGTAAATGAGTCAATCATTCATTAGACATACGATCAGTAAGAAATCAACAGTTTAATGGTATCTCTCTCTTCGCAATTCCGTTTGCCCTGTTGATTCCAAAGGTGTTATCAACTTTCACCGCACAGAGCAGTAAATTTATTTCCCCTCCTAGTTATAAGCTCGGATTAAAAAATTGGGTGACTTAAATTTTTCTCTCTTCGAAATATTTATTATCAATTCAAGTTATGCCATCTATTAAAGTAAGGACAAAAAAACAATTTTCTACTGTCTATTTTATGAAGGAAAAAAAAAGTCTTTTACCCTTTATCATTCCTCAAAAGTGGCAACATTTAAGGCTGGTTCCCTCACTAGAGATATTTACTTAGATTTGATCGACATGGTTCAAGATCACGCAATAAATTCATCGATTTTACAAGTATGGTGTATCTTTTGGAGCCTCAAGAGCTGATACTATCATATTATAAGGCAGATACATTTGCACTTAGACAAGGACAAAATAGAATTTTTTAAAGAATGCACAATACCGAGAAGAAATATTCAATCATCTAAACGGAAATATAGATTGTTTGGAGAACTGAGGGCCAAAAGAGAAGAATCTTTGCATGAAAACCACAGAAAACTAATTTTTTTACTTATGGCATGTCGAGAGGTTCTTAAGCCAATCTGAGGTAGGCTAGAACTGGCTGAAGACTCAGTGGTTTAAAAAAATTGATGAATACGCAAAAATTCGTATATCACTTAGTAATCGAAAAATTGATTAATGGCAAATGAAATGGGGTGTCACAGTTCAAAAAGGAAAGCAATGAGCATTATGTAACGGCTAGCAAGCCGATAAGTGCCTGTAGCATACGCTTTCTGACGCATGCTGCAACACTAATAAAGAAGATTCCAGAATCATCACTATGGAATA
>PEDP01001026.1:0-14763 GCA_002918395.1 Erysiphe pulchra | reverse complement strand
ATTTATTGTGACGTTGAAGACGATCTTTAAAAGAAGCAGTAGCTTTTTCAATTTCCACTGGTGCATGATTTGTAGACCAGCACCCATCTTTTTGACAAAAAAACCATTTTTTTCTTGGGTTTTGGTAGGATCTGTTACTATATCGATTATGTCGTGAATTTTTATTATTTTGATATTGATGACGTTAATTGCGACATGAAAGGTAGAGAATTCTGCACTTCGAGTGGATTATTTATGTCTAGTTTCTTGGGTAATTCTTCTTCAATCGATTGCTGAATTTGATCTATAGATTCGAATTGAGAAGTAGCAGGTCTAGAGCAAATGGCAGACGCTCTAGCGGACTGATAATTGGGATGGAAACGAGAATTAAATGGTTCATTTTTGTCTAAAATTCGTTCAATTTCTTCAGTGGGCCACACGTGCGTACATGATAGTTCTTTTGCAATTGAAACACGAGCTGCTTTTAGAACAAAAACTCCATTGTGGCGGAGGTAGTCTCGTAAGTCCACAATTGCTGTGTGTGATGGAATTTCAAATGTTTATTTGGTCCATTTATCAAAATGTTCTACGAATTCTTCCCAAAGACTCTCGTCCCGGTATTTTCGATACTTGTGTTGTTGGATGAAGTGGGCAATATACCCATTGAGAATTGGTTCTTCTAACAACTTGGTATTACTTAAATTAATTTTATGCCCCGAATCATATATCTCATATTGATAAGTCGGTTTATACACCTCATCCATGGGGACGGAAGCTACCGACATGTTGAAATTTTGGTTTCTTAAATAAGGTTTAAACACTTGATGCGCACAATTTGTGACTAGGCCTCAAGAGCTTCAATTTTCTCTAGCATAAGATTTGTTGTATCTTCGACGAATGTCGCGAGGAGGGACTTCATTGATCATTTTTAAATTATAATTTTTAACATGAATCTCACTCCTCCTCCACCAACGGATACAGTCTATCCTAGTCTTAGTGCTTTAATTGATACTGTTCAAGCCCATGTAGGTAGTCAGTGTTAAGCTATCGTAACAAGACGTGCAAAGAGACTTCTAAAAAGACTCACCTCGTATTTAAAGTAGTTCTCTGATGGGAGGGAACACGGCGGCAAGTTTTAAAATTTTGGAGAAGAAAAATTTGTACCGCCAGTAAACTAATTGACTGTCTATTCGCCTGCTATATACTGGGGAAAATGCACATGGTATAGACATTTATTATAACGCACAGAGAACGTAATCATGAGCACATCAGTAGATTTTCTCATCAGTCTATTCGAAAACTAGCTAAGATTTGAATAGAAGCTCAACCCCCCAAAACAGAAATCTCCTTGTGATAGGAAAAGACAAAAAGTGGATACTAAAAGTTATAGACATCTATAAGGCTTAAAAATAATCAAGAAAAGTAGAGTTGGGATCACTAACTCCTATCCAAACTCTTTTACAAAACTTAGACAAGATACACACGCCAATTGAGTTGAGCAAGCCTCTATTTTGGGATTCGTCCCACACCTTACTTGTTATGAGTTCCGCTAGCTTACTAAACCCTATTACAGATTACAGTGAAATATCAATGATTTTTGGCACCAATAGTGGGCGTCAAGTCCTACTCTGCACCTCCACGTGGTGGCGCCTGGGAACCCTTTCTCTCGTTAGAAAGGAGCCAAGCAGAGAGGCAATCATCCTATCCTTCAGGATCCCCATTCATTCTCGCGGCACTCAGTCGGCTTCGTCTCTACATCACAAACCCTTATCACCTATCACCCTCTCTACGAAGCATCCCCACGACTGTCCCAGGGAGTCAGAGTGAAGGGCTCTGTACTTCCAAATACACAAACCCTAATGAAAATAAGCTGGTGACACAAGTGGTCAGGTGCTGGTTGGACTTTCTAGGAGTGACAGGTTGGATTCCTGTATGGCTTATTGGAGGGGACTGCGGCTGCTCGTCGAAAAAGAGTACGGGAGGAATGAGGAATGGCTGAGGTTTTCTCCTTAGCTTTTCCCTCAGTTTGTAGCCAGTCTGTAGCCTCTTGGGTCATAGTGCATACGTTCCTGCCCATTCGACCTAATGTAACTAGCATCCGGATGGTGTAATGGGAGGAATTAGGCACCGGGTGGGCATTGCTGTAGTTTGGAGGACCATGTATTCTAGATGTCTTCCATACATGCTTGATAGGAATTATGATAGTGTACCTAACAAAGAGCAGCTGAAATCTCATTGTCAGGCAGGACAGGCAGGACAGTTCTAAGTGGTAACCCGGGTCAAACCTGCTGAAGAATCTGCTGCTATAACTTAAATTATAAAGCAAGACCCCGCATCAGTGAAAGAACGGAGGCCCATTGCGCTGTTATCTTGTTTAGGGAAAGGATTAGAGAGGTTACTGGCAAAGAGAATATCTCACCTCGCCATACTTACAGAGATTGTAGGTAGGCAGAAGTTTGGAGCACTACCCAAACGATCAGCAACAGATCTTGTTTTCTGCGTGATAAATGACATTGAGGAAGCCGAGACACAAGGCTGGGCCTCAATACTTGTTACGCCGGACGTCGAGGGGGCTTTTGATGCTGTGCTGCATAATAGACTAAGTTGGCGTATGCAAGCTTAAGGATAGCCCAACTCAATCCTCCAATGGACTAAATCGCTTCTTGAAAATCTTAAGGTACAAGTGCGTTTTCAAGGAATAACCGAAGTCAAAGAGCTAGTATGTGGTGTTCCTCAAGGATCACCTATTACTCACCTATTATTCCTGCTTTACATGGCGGAACCGACGAAGAGTGGGAATAAAATCGCACGTTTTAGCTATGCGGATGGTATTGAAATTTTAGGCATTGGGCGTACATTCAAAGAAGTTACAGCTGTAACACAGAGGGAAGTTGACAGCATTACGAAATGAGCAGCTGAAAATGCTGTTTCATTCGACCCTAAAAAGACAGAGGTAATTCAATTTACCAGGAGAAAGAGAGAAGAACCCGCTGGTATTGTGGTAGATGGGAAGATAAGTCTAACCGCTGAGAATATTCGTTGGGCGCACAGTGTCGGAGTCAGTGGCCACAGCGCTAAGGGAGGTAGACAAATTGACAAATTGGGCTCACGAAAATGCCATACTGTTTGATGGTGAGAAGTCAGAGGTTGTGAAGTTTCCTGGGAAAAAGGAAGAAGATCCTGTTGGAGTTGTGGTGAATGGAAGGATAATTGAACCGACGGAGAATATTCGTTGGCTAGGTGTATATCTTGACCCTAGTCTTTCATTCAAGCACCTGTATCAACCTGGTGTGTAAAGGCACTTAGTTTAGCACATTACATGCAGCGATTAAACTCTGTGCAAAGAGGAGCTTCTCCAGAAGCTCTAATAACGGCAGTAGTCTCGTTTATTGTGCCAGTAGCGACCTTTGGTGCCGTAGTATGGTGGCCAGGCTTGTCTCGACCAAAAGCAAACGGAACAATAAAACCACCAACATCATTTCACTGTGGTCTGATAGATAAGGTCCTGCATATAGCCCTTAGAGCTGCAATACCGGTATGGAGAACTACGCAAAATCTAGTTCTACGCAGGGAAGGAGGTATTCCCCCGGCTCGCATACTTCTAAAAGGTTATCGACTGCGTCTTTTCGCACGTCTAAATTCACTTGATGATCGCCACCCTCTTCGAATCAGAGCAAATTTGTGTCCTAACGTAGGCACTTTAATATACTAATCAAAGCCAAGGCTTTCAAAAAGACCCAAATTTCACTCTCGAGTCTAACGAGCTCTCTGACAGCTACCTAAATCTGAAGCCGCGGAGCCATTACCAGCCCCGGTGTATACTCAAATCCATGGGACAAAGGTAGATAACATTCAGAGTCATCAGCGTTGGATATGCTCATTAAGCACAGCAGACATATGTGCGTATTCTGACGAATCATCAGAGGGTCCTGGACGCTCCTCCTGGGGATATGACCTTCAGCGCGGAAGAATTACATTTAAGAGAGGACATGAAATATTACTTGGCGGAAAAGTGTATAACGCAGAAATCTTTGGTGCAACTATGGCGCTTCGAGTTGCCTTGTCAGCGTGACAAAATAACGAAAAGATATTTATTCTTCTCGATAACCAGGCTGCAGTGATGGCTTTACAAACTGGAAAGTCATCATCCAGTATCCGGCTAGCTTATTTATTTCATAACCTAGCAAAGACAACAAACGCAGAGTTAGGTAGGTGCCAGGTCACTCAAATATTGGAGGAAATGAAGAAGCGGATGCAGAAGCCCGCATTGCTTTGCGAGATCTCCCTGAGAGAAATACTCGACCTAATTTTATATCTTTATCCTATTTACGTCGACTGATGCAACATCGATGCCAAGAGCTAGTGGAAAAACGGTGGTTCGAGGTTTTTCCTACTCGGTATCAAGACTTGGACCTTAAAATGCGTCATAGAAAGCCACCTGAACTAGCATTATTATGGTGGTCATTACATAAATTACTAGCTTCCAGAACTAGACATGGAGACTTTGCGGCATATCGTCGTCGCTTAAACCATACAGACGCTAACCTTGAATGCGTCTGTGGTCAGGAGATAACTCCTACCCACTTTATTCGCTGTAGGAGACACACAAATAAAATGCGGAAGCTTAGAAACGGTATGAGCATGGATACCTTTAGATGCCAACTTCTCGGGCATAAGTGCTTGAAGAGGTTCACCGAATTTGCTCGGATAACAGGTATTCGGTATGAGAAATACTGGACTAGCCCTGATACTTATGTCTTTCCGTGTCTTCTCCTTACTGTCTTTCCTTTCATTTTCTTTGTAAATAACAGTCATGAACGAGTAGGATATGCCTGAAGCCATGATCCCGACCGGCTGCGACGGTCCTGTACCCAAAGTGGACATTATGGCTTAGGCCTAGGACCTTAAAAAGAATAAATAAATAAATAAATAGTTGGCGGAAAGCCTGGAGAAGAATATATAATAATTATAGATGACGAAATAGCTGACAAGACAAAGTTTCCAAAATTCTATTATAGCCTCGAAACATCAACAATGCCATAGCAAGCAGTTATTGATACCACGAGAAAAAACTCGTCCTTGAAGTTATCAAAGCTCACCTGGTTGTGACAAGAAAATATCGTCGTATAATTTTTTGAAGAAATTGAAATAAAGCTTCTTTTTAATGTCCTTTTCTTCATCAAATCTCTGGCAGATTATACGGAAACCCAAGTCTTGCATAGTTTCCTTACAATTGAAGCCATCATCAGCTCTTACTAACTCTGTCACATACATTGAAACTCCACTGCGAGCTCCTTAAAAGTCTTAAGGTGTGACGCGCGTAGATGTTTCTCGATCATAAAAATGAGTTGTTCTTTTATTTGTCCTTGACATGGGATCTAGCGGTGAACAGAAAATGCTCTCCATTTTTCAAATTTTTTTCGACTTGAAAATTTGTAATAGAAGGGTTCCTTAACTAGTTATCTAAGCAAAGTTTGTATAGTTCTCTAATTACAATACATAGGAAAATGGTTATTTTTCTTCTGTGAGGATTTTATAGTGATTTGTCGGAATGTCATTGCTTCATTGCTTCATTGTTGCTCAAACCACAAACTAAAGTGCAGATCTGCAAAACTAAAGTGATGTTTTCCTCTACTAGCCCTGAAGCAGAATAGTGGGCAAATTAAAGTTGGCCGAAAGAATCTAGTCTATATGTTGAAACGTTTTTGTGAACAAGTTGAATTTCGTATGGCATACGAAGTTTTAATTAACCTTCCCATGTAAGAATAAATCGTCAAAGCTATTCAGTCCAATTGAAGAATTCTTGTTAGTGAGCGCAGTACTTATAACAAATAAATCATGGCTCTGGTAAAATTAGCTCTTAATTGAGAATTCAAGTCACGTTGCTGTTAGATTTTGAAATAGATAAAGAAATTTGAAATTTCCGAAATTATCATGAGGATTAATGATGCATGATATGCAAAAATCCAATTTTGCTCTACATTAAGGCTTCGTCTAATAATATATGTATTAAAATCGGGGGCTTTACAATGGTAAATTGTAATTCTATTACATATTATTTTAAACGATCACTCAATGACGACTAATCATCCTAAATTCTATATCTCACTACTACAATCGTATTTCGATCTGACTACAACAACTCAGCTCTGATGAAGGCACGAAATCCTAAAAACATCTCAACGACTTGAAAGTCCGGCTACCATGAAAGGCAGGCTCCTATCTACCCGGGCCTTGCCCCAAGTTTCAAGGATTTACTCTCTCACTGCACGTCATTTTCATCACCAAGTGTTAACTTCGTCGGGTGGGCTGCTTCGATCACAATCAGCGGTACGGATAGCTCGGGGACGGATCTGGCCAGCTGGCTACACCACATTTTCAAATGCGGTTGCCGTAAGAAGCGTATCATATACTAGAATTTTGCCTAAACTACTCCTCAAATTCTCTCGTATCCCGGCGCTTTTTGGAGGGGCTACAATTGCTGGGTTAGCTTATGTGCAATATCAAGCAACGCGTAAGGTATTTTCTAGTTACACACGTTAAGAAGTGGATACTAAATTCAAACCCAGTCGCAGGAAATTATGCACTAGATGTATTGGACAAAACAAAAAATTCTGTTCTTGGAATAGCTGGGGGATTACTTGACGGTGCCAAAGATATAGCAGAATCTACTCAAAAAAGATGGGAAAACGTAAAGGATAAGTCAGAACTACCAGAATGGATGCAGAGAGTCCTGCGCATACATGAAGAAATCCTATCCGGCAATGAATCTGAGGGCCCAGGCGGAGAACCACCGAAGAGGGGAAAATCCGGTGTTACTACTGTTGTTGGTGCTTCAGCCGTATATGGCTATGAGCAATCGGAAGACGAATCTAAATTCGAAGAACGGGCCGCCCTAGATGATCAAATGATGGTTCTAACAAAAAGGATGATTGAGATTCGGAGTATACTACAGACCCTAAATAAATCGAATACGTTAACCTTACCTGCTATTGTGGTCATTGGATCACAGTCCTCTGGCAAGAGTTCTGTTCTAGAAGCTTTAGTTGGACATGAGTTTCTACCAAAAGGCACAAATATGGTCACAAGACGACCGATTGAATTGACTTTAGTCAACACACCTGAATCACAGGATGAATACGGCGAATTTCCTACTCTTGGTCTCGGAAAGATTAAAGACTTTTCCCATATCCAACGGACCCTAACAGAACTTAACCTTGCCGTACCAGATTCTCAATGTGTCTCAGATGATCCTATACAACTTACCATATCCTCTCCACATATTCCAGATCTTTCTCTAATTGACTTACCTGGATATATCCAAGTAGTTGGGGATGACCAGCCACTCGAACTTAAGCAAAAAATTTCCGACTTATGTGACAAATATATCCAGCCACCTAACGTTATTCTTGCAATATCTGCAGCTGATGTTGATTTGGCTAACTCTACAGCACTCCGTGCGAGTCGAAGAGTAGATCCTAGGGGTGAAAGAACAATCGGAGTTATAACTAAGATGGATCTTGTCGATGATGCAAGAAGAGTTGCACTACTAAATGACAAAAAATACCCCCTTAGATTAGGCTATGTTGGGGTAGTATCAAAGGTTCCGAATCAAACAAGCAGCTTGTTTAAAAAAGACAATAGTAATATTGCTGCTTCAATTGCTAGGAACGAGCAAGCTTTTTTCTCTTCTCATACCCAAAACTTTGAAAACGAGTCTGGAATTTCTGTAGGCACAAAAACACTTCGTAGGAAGCTTATGCAAGTCCTTGAACAGACCATGGCGGCTAGTCTTCAGACCACAGAGAACTCTATACGACAGGAACTTGAAGAGGCCATATACGAATTCAAGGTTCAGTACAATGACCGACCACTCTCGGCAGAATCATACCTAGCTGAGAGCTTAGATATGTTTAAACATTCATTTAAAGAATTTACTCAGACCTTTGGCCGACCTCAAGTTAGAGAGCTTTTAAAAGAAGAACTGAATCAAAAAGTGCTTGATCTTCTTGCGGCCAAGTACTGGAATAAACCGATTACTGACCTCCAGCCACCTTTACCAGAACCAGATACGCTTTCGGATCTTCCAACCGCAGATCCTGAGTCGTTATACTGGCATCGTAAACTTGACGCTTCTACTTCTAATTTAACTAAGCTTGGCATTGGCCGACTTGCCACTACCGTGGTAGCAAATGCTATCCAATCTCATGTTGATCGTCTTATTTCACAGTCAACATTTGCTTCTCATCCTTTTGCTCGCCAGACTATTACAGAGGCTGCTTCCGGGATCCTAAACGAAAGATTCTACAGTACTTCAGATCAAGTGGAAAATTGTATCAAGCCATTTAAGTTTGAAATTGATGTTGAAGATAATGAATGGGTAAGAGGACGAGAAAATATATCTAAAGTTCTTCAAAAAGAACTTCAAGCTTGTGAAGATGCGGTCAAGAATCTAGAATCCAATGTTGGCGGAAGAAGAAAATTAAAGGATGTGATCAATTTTGTCGAAAAGGCTCGAAAAGGTGAAGCGGGAGCTATAGGTGATGTAGCAAGTGGCGCTGGGGGGTTTTCTAATGCACTGCTAGAAAAAGGTTAGCCATACTCTGGGCTAGAATAAACTCAATCTAACATTGATCGATAGCTAAAGAAGCTCTATTTCTCCATGAGCGCGCATCACTCCTTCGCATGCGCATAAACGCTTTGCGTTCCAAACAATGCGCTAGCAAAGCTTCTCGATATTATTGTCCCGAGATATTCCTGGATGTGGTTTCTTCTAAATTAACCTCTACAGCGGTACTCTTCCTCAACGTTGAATTATTATCTGAATTTTACTACAATTTTCCCCGCGAACTTGATATACGACTCGGACGTTTGAGTAAAGACCAAATTGAGCTCTTTGCCAATGAAGATCCTCGAGTACGTGGTCATCTAGAAGTTATTCGTCGAAAGGAACTATTAGAGCTTGTTCTACAGAAAATTGAGGGTCTAAGGGAATTAGAAGTTGAAGGGCGAGGAAAGCGTGTAGCTTCTTCAAGAAAACCAGGTAGGTATCGATCCAGCAATGAAAAGGCAGTACAAAAGGGATGGGGTCTATTTTAAAAAAAATTATGTAACTGTACTATATCTCATGTTTAAAAGGGAGCGTTAATTTTTGCCAATTCAGATAATGCTATACACGGAAACGGCAGGATACAAAATTGATTAATGAATTTCATTTGAAAAATTCTGTAATAAGACATACTCTCGGTGCATTTATCTCAGCTTACAACCCAGGATAATGAATTACGACTTGCAGATTAATAATATATATACGTTAGTTTTTTGGCTCTTTATAAGCTTTCTTACTGCTGATGCATTTATGAATCAAAGCTAAGTTAAAATGAAATACTTTGATATTTCTTGATACGAAAATCCTTCATAATTTGACTTTGTGTTTATTGAATAGAGCCAAATCTAATGGCTAAAGGAGCTGTGACGAATAAGCATGAAGGAGAGAAGATGAAGGCTTTACCTTTATTGTTTTTTTCAAACTTAACATAAGAGTTCAGCCCCTTATATGTGGCTGCCTATCATCAGAATTTTGATGCCGCTTGTTCAATGCTACCTTGAGAATAAAATATCCATTAAAGACACACTTAAAAAAAGATATAGAATCTAGTCATTTTCTAGGTTATGTAATAGCCATTTCAGTAGCTAGCTGATTGAGGAACAGGATGGAGTATTTTTTTCTCATAAATAAATATACCGGGACTTTTCCTTTCTCTTTATTTTTTTCCAATTTCTAACGTGTAACTTACTCCAAATTATCTGCATTCTTCTATACTTTTATCCGCTATAAACTTCCCTTCAGGACATGCGCAGAACTGCTAGATAAGAAAGGGCAGGATTCCGTCTGCCTTGCTCCTTTAAGGGGGCTTTCTTTAAAGAGAGACGAGTTAATATTAGAATTTTCTTGTAGAGCTGTAGATATAAGCAGGGAGAAAATGAGAGGTGTAGTAGATATGAGAGGGGTTAGGAAAATCTAAAATTGTGCTGTTGTTAATTTTCGGAATTTAAGAAAGAGGGAAAAACATTATTAATTGCTGTAAGGAAATGCGATAACAATTAGAACAATAATTATTTTCCGCCTCATACCTTTTAATAATACAACTCTGACGCTAGAAATCTCAGTTGGATATCTTTTGCTCGCGACAATGTGGCTCCGATCAAATTAACGATCACTCACTAACTTTTTGAAGTTGTTACTATTCGTGACAACGTTATCTTATTATAAGTGTCGCCGAAAGATACTTTTTTCTGAGAATAACCAAATGAAAATGCCCCCAGTTTCCTTAGATTTTCGTGCACTACGCCAATTACTTTGGATTGAATAGAATGAAGTGGATGGTTGTCACGATGAGGAAAACTATTAATCGAGACAAAATTCTATTATGAATTTTAAGCACAAGAACCTCAAGTTTTTCTTTCGACGAGTTGTCATTAACCCACTTTTGAACCTGGGACATCCGTTGAGCCTGTACATGGTCAGAACTATCTATTGATAGCTTATCCAAGTCACCATGGCTCTACGTAAATTGGATTAGAAAAAATTTTTGTCATCACTACTTATTCGAGTCCTTTGAGAGCGCCAGCCAGATTCAAGGACTTGGTATTGTTAAGACGTGGATTATCTTGGAATACCAAAGGAACAATAAAATACGACATTAAATGAGATAAATATTAGAAACGAACCCCAAAATTTGAAGTGCGGTATAATTCTGACATCAAATTTACAGTATCTTCATACAAAATGCTTACTGACCATTTTACGGAGGGCTTAAAGGGGAATGATGAAACTCACTTTAAAAAATTGCTATCTGGGTACTCTTTTGGAGTTTCATTCTCCAGTTTCTTAAGAACTAAACAAATGATGAGTTGACTTGCCAGATATATCAACTAAACTCTTTAATTTCACTGATAACGTATCATGTGTTTCTAATGATTGTTCTTAAATCCAAAGAATTTTTTTATCGATAAACTCGACTAAACCTTAACCACTCGACCTTCTATACTTCAGATATGATAGAATAATTACTGCTGCAAAAATAACAGTCGTATTTACTCTGGAAATGGTGTTCGGTGTGATAATTATAGATACTCTAAAAATCATTATTTCATGCTGAATTACTACTTATCATCTGTTTGAATCAATTCTTTAATACAAGAGTTGCTCTAGTGGGCCTATTCTCTTTTTTTTCCTTCAAAAGTGCTTTACCAACTTAAAAACCGAAGTTTATTTTTACAAAGTTATTTGTCAAAATTCAGAGTCTATTTTTTCAAAAAAATATCGACAAACATAGAAGCAAAGCCTTTTCTATTGAAAATATGATGACTTTCGATAGTCTTTGATGATGCTACCCACATCTTATTTTTTATCTCCATCGGTTTGGATTACATTGATGCTCATTATCTGGCTCAATACTTTGTGACCCTGGCTACATGATTGATAGGTTGAAATCTAATTCAGTCTTAAAAATTCGATTTAAGACTTTTTTAATCTTTACATGGAAAAAGTATCATTTTTAAAGGATCACATAGCTTCAGACCTAAGGTTAGTACACTTGTTTCATCACAAACCTACTTCTAGTACTAGTAACGAATAATTGACTTGAATCTAAGAAGTTTTATCCAGATTAAGGCGCATAGAAGCACCCCTAACTTGTTAACGTATTTCCTTTCATTACGAGCTGCCACCAACCATCTCTCATGCACCATACATGATCAAAATATTCAAGAAGACAAATTCGTCGATTTTCAATTCAAGATCTTCTCTATGCTTCTTCTCCTGCTTCTTGCTACGTTTTCTTTTCTTTTTCTCACCAGGTAGGGAGGCTGGAAATAGTGATCGATTTCCTAACTAGGGTGGATAGCTTTGATTCAACCGATATACCGGAAACGTCTGGCTGCAATAACATCTTCTTTTGCGACAAAGAAACCTTGTCTTTTCAAATTTATGAACATCAAAACGGGGAAACCAATTCCAGAGATATCATTTGTTTGTAGATGAGTTTTGACGGCAAACAAATAACAGAACAATACTAAGGAGAAGAGAGGGATATCGGATTCCCCTCGCTTATTTTTTCTGCAACTGGCCAATAGCCAATAAATTGCTCTCCTCCCTCTCCCTTGCCACCGGGCAAAACCAACAACAATACTAAGAGATTGCAACTTCTGACATTATGAAATAGAGAAGCTGGCATGCATCGGTATCCAAAAACAGATTTTGGTATTTTTTTGGGAAGAATTCAGCCAGCCAGAAAACAGTTACCTGTTATTGTGTTTCCCGCTCTGTACCCACTCTCCTTTGCCAGGCTGTTGGTACATTGTTTTGAGGCCGAAATATCTTGCCCACGGATATGCAGTGCATGGTCTCTTTTTTTCGCCTTGTTACAAACATGAAAAAAGATGATGAGTCAATTTCTCGTTCTAATCATAGTTGGTTTTATAAGTTGAGGTGAAAATAGTATCATTATTATTGTTGTGTTGTGTTGTTAGTTCAAATCTGCCACTTTATATTTAGTTGAGATCTCTTCCCTTTCTTTCTGCAAAAATCTTTTGAATTGGCTTTATCAATAGTTCATTTGCAAAAAGAATATCATTCTATCTTAATTTAATTTTTTATTACCAAAAGAAACAATCAAAAAGACGCTTTCCCAATTCCTGTACCTACAATCTTTTAACTCACCACCATCAAACCCATCAAAAAAAAAAACAATTACCCATTGGTTAGAATAAGTATATTATATACAAATTTAAAGAGAAACGAGAATGAAAATGGACCAAATGACAAAGAAGCCTGGGGATTTACAGTTCTCTCTAAAGCTCACGGAAGGTTATACAATCATCATCAAAAGAAAAGCAGGCGACAACACTATTTTACGATATTTGACTGACAGCTCTCCAACCTCCTCCCCTCCCTCCGTTCCCTTGTCTATTCCTCATCAACCTCTTCAGTGTGGTCGGGTATCTGGTGGTGGTTGTACCATCATGTAAGATTTACATATACACATATGTATTCAAAAAAGTAAGTTTTTTTTTTTTCCAAAAAAATAATTAGACTCATCATTGATTTTCTCAATTTTTTTTCAATCTCCCATTCTCCCCTACCCAAAACTTTCAAAAAGTGAAAAACTAATAGCTTGAAAAATAAACAGAATTTTTTTCTGTTCTCCAGAAAATTAAAAATTCAAAAACATCAAAAAAAAAATATAAGAGAAATAAGGAGGATAATTTAAGGGAGATTTTCAATTGTGAAATAAATCAATCGGGAGGATGGAAAGTCCATTGTTTTTTTCCCACAATATATATACATGATTTTCTTTTTTTTATCTGGGTAAGTTTTTGAAAAGGGAAAAAAAAATAAGATGACATCTAGATATTTATATGGGAAAAATGTATATATAAAAATATAAATGAACAGAATTTAAAATATTAAATTAAAGTAATTACTGACTTGTTCGATTATTTATTAGATTATACATTAAAGAAAAGTTGTAAAGAGAAAAAAGGAATGACCTGCGACGAACCGGATTGGGGAAGAACCGATCGAAAAAAAAAATCGAATTAATTAAGTGAGGATGAAATAATCAATCAGTAGTCAAGATATTCAATTCTGATATCTAAAAATGAGAAAAAAAAATTTTCTTCACAAAAGCATTAAAATAAATTGAATCTCTTTGATTTTTCCACGTCATCTGTTTTTTTTTGGTTTTTTTGGTTTTCATCGATAGGGACGAGATGGTGCTTCTTGATTTACAGAGATCTACTTGAATAAAAAATTAATGAAAATAACTTAATGCTTGAACTCTTCAGAACTACCAGTTCACTGTATCACTATCGTATAGGAGTAGCCCATCTTGTAGTCGAAACCCGCTATTAGGCTTGATTCTAGCGATATGTCTTAATGGCTCAAGTGAAGTATGGTGAAGGTTTAATTGAATTACTTTATCGGTAAGTTGGAATGTACCCATTAAATTTAAATGCGAAGAAACCATTGGACTTTCGAACTGATTTTCTTGAAGCAGAAATTGAGACCTTATTTCAGCATTGGTTACATCTTGATTTTTTACATCTTGTTCGCGTCGTTTTAGTGTGTCCACAGCTACATTTGAATTTCCCGGACGATACTTGATAATGAAATCGTATCCCGCTAAAATTTCAGCCCAACGGGCTTGTCGGGAGTTTAGAGCTTTTGTTAACATAAAATTTTCGAGTGCTTTGTGGTCAGTATAGGCGTCAATCTTGAGAGGAGATCGTTGAAGTTCAGCTTTCCATAGTCGAAGCGCACGTACAATAGCCAACATCTCTTTATCATGAACTCCATAATTTAATTCCGCGGAGGTCATTGTTTTTGAGAAAAACGCCACCGGATGCCAACATTCGTCATCACCAAGTTGAGAAAATACAGCAGCTACAACACCATCCGAAGCGTCTGTTTCGATTTGTGATCTACGTTTTGGATCATAGTGTGCAAGGACCAGGGCATTCGTAAGTCGATATTGAAGCTTCTTGAAAGCCTTAAAACACTCAGAGGTGAATACATATGGCTCAATATCGGAGAATTTGACGTGGAATGACAAGTTCTCTTTGAAAGGATGGTTTGATCTTGGGTGGAGTCCTCCAAAAGAGTTTACTTTGGCGAAGATCAGGAAGAACATCGAAGTGTGCCATCCAGGCATCTCCGAGAATGACGTCTTGATTTCCTAGATCGAGAATAAGGAAAGGAATTTGCGGAAGGGTATATCC
>PEDP01001025.1:0-14762 GCA_002918395.1 Erysiphe pulchra | reverse complement strand
GTAGTGGGTAGGGGTGGCAAATAAGTTATGTACTGTGAGTGGATTTTATGAAGGCAGTTAATAGAGATTAGTAGTAGAAGTAGACAAATAGTAAGGATTTTAGAGTATTGATTGGTCCGAAAATTTTAAAGACCAATTAAAAGTCCAGGTGTCCCAGAATTGTGCAAAGTGGGGGGGAGGGCAGTTAATTTTCTTGAGGTGGGCAAATAACATTTCCCTATTTTAATGTGTAGATTAGACGCTTCTGGTAGGCATGGCACGGAAAATCAGACTCTACTTTCTATTACACCCTTTGCTACCTTCCTGGCCAACCAGTAAATCCTAGAAACTTATTTAAGGGAAAAGAAAAATGTACAAAAAATCCGAATTCAGGGAATTGTTAAATAGTCACCCCTCTTTAGTTATTTCCCTACCCCCACGTGATTAATTCCACGTACATAAAAAGTTGAATACTTTGAATTTCTATAGTGATTTTAACCATTCTCCGGTCCTTTTGTTTCGCTATTTTCATAAGTATTTTAAGACGTGGTTGTTTTCAATTTTTCACAGGATTAACTACCTAGGAGAGACTTATGTTAAAATTTACAATAACTTCTATTAAGTGTTTTATTTGGAAAAGGACCTGATAGTATTGCCAGCAATAACTTAAAGAATAGCCCGTTGTCTTAACTGGAACTCGTGAGTAACAACACTTCGACCTAGGCTCTTCGATATTCTAAAACATTTTAATTGTCACGATGATTTAGTGAATTTCGTCAGAGAATGGGCTAATTGGTAAGGGTTTTACATGACTTTAGATAAGTAATAAGGAAGAGATCCGCTTGAAATGTAAGATCAACGATGTGTATCGCGCGATTGGAAAAGCAATGGCAAACACACCAGTGCTTCTTAAAGTTTTAAATCCCTAAATATTGATTGACAGGTAGATATTCAACTACAATACAAAAGAAGTGTATATGCAATACTTATGCGATCCATACACACAAAGTGTTCCCTCGGAATCAAGTAAGCTCGAAATCGTAGGCTAGTGCTCATAGTTTCAAGCCTAAATAAGCATGATCAAAATCAACAAGCGTAATTAAACTCCCCAGGATCACTGCCTATTTGTGTCGTGAAGAACCCTAAGTCATATTGCTTTATATCAAACCTCCGCTCAAAGCAAATTTGGGATTTTCTCGATTGGTGTACGCCTGGAAAAAAGGTTGCAAAAGATTCTCTTTCCTGTTGCTTCCTTTAGTCTAAATACTCTATTGTTCAACGACTAAAATCTACGACATTCGGCTCGATTCAAACCACGATCACGTTGTAAACCAAAATTTGGTTTTATTTAACCTCAATTAGAAATTGCTACATTCCCATTATGAGAGGATCAGGCAGATGCTATGATGAACAGGTTTTTACATACTTTACAGGAGATCTCTATAGTAATACAGAGGCAAGGCCAGGAGAATTCCGCTAGTCAGGAAAATAATACCAGAGTTATGCAAAGTGTTGGAACCACTCTTGAAAATCCAGTTAAGAATTCTGCCCACAACTCCAATCTTAACATGCCATCGGCAGTAGGGAAGGTTATTGATCTTCTTGAATTTAGTGGAGCGGATAGGTCCCTCTGGCTAAGTTGGTAGATTCAAGCACGCAGAAAAGCAGAATCATGTGTGCCTGATCCAAATGTTCAATTTTTCGCTGTTTCCAATAAACTCAAAGATAACGGCGCTAAAAATGTTACACCATGGGTTACTCAGAATATTGCCACCAACACTGCAACATACGAAGGTCTGCTAAAGGAATTAGGTAGACTTTATGATGATCCTGCGCAAGAAGCGAAAGCTTTAAATAATTTAAAATCGGTGAAGCAACAGGAAAGAGAATATTTTACAGCCTTTTTTCCCAAATTTGAAAAAGAATTAGCTAATGCAGGAAGTTCCTCTATCGGCGATCAAATCAAGATAATGTTTTTAAGATAGGCCCTCAGCACTCGTTTTCGGAATTGTTTACCAAAAAAAAATCATTTTGAAACTTATGAAGAATTGGTGATTGATCCTCAAAACGCAGTGGCAACAATGGCCAATGAAGATGCCTTGTTGATAAGAAGAGATTTTGGACAAAATCAATTACGATCCTCTCAGCCAATTACTGAGCTAAACGATACAATTCCAATGGAGTGGACCCCTAGTCGCAATAACCAAAGTAAAATTAACAATGATATGAATAAAAGACCACGAGCGCAATGGGTGTTAAAAGAAACCTTGAAAGCACGTCAGGACTCCAACTGTTGTCCATGGTGTGGCAATAGAACTCTCTATCATCAAAATTGCCCCTTTTGACCACCAATTAATCCTAATTGCCCAGTTAGCAATTTTCAAGGGAAATTTTTCAACATGGATCCAGCTCTTTTGATGGCGGAACCATTCAATGGCTAGTAATGCTTAAGATAAGAGGTATAGAGTTAAGTCAGTGTGCAGTCAATGAGCAGGGGGTCGTACACCGCTCAGAGAAAATATGGATACCCAGTACTGATGGAGCAACGGAACGTCTGAATCAAGAGTTGCAACATTACATACGTGTTTTCTGTGCATATCAGCAAAGCAATTGGAAAGACTTACTAGTACATGCAGAGCTTGCAAAAAATAATCGTTCTCCTACTTCAACAAAGGTCAGACCATTTTTCTAAGTCAGGGTTTCCATCTTGAACCAACAGAAATAATTAGTAAGCCATCACAGCCCGCTAATGCAGACAATCTCGTAGCGCGAGGAGACCGATTAGTAGCGAAATTGAAAGATGCGAGAGAATTTTCACAAGCAGCAGTTGCTATAGCACAACAAGAACAAGAGCGTTACGCAAATGGAAATAGAGCTCCAGCACATTGATTTAGAGCTGGAGACAAAGTATGGTAAAATTTATCCTGTTTTTACCCGTGAAGCTACTGAAAAAGAAGAAAAAGATTGGGCCAAAATAACTTGTAAGAAATCACGCCGTACCAATCGTACAGTATTAAGTCGGTAGTGTAAAAGTAGCGAAAGTCAAAACTAGCGAATATCTTCAAGAATCAAAAGCACTAATGAGAATTTACGTAACTCGTGACTGGATTTTACGAGCCTGAAAAAGTAGTCATAAGTTTGAACCTTTCTATGATGGGCTGTAGGCAATAACAGAATGCCATAAGAATAAAATTTACTCACTGAAATCACCTTGTGGTTATAGATTATTAAATACATACAACGGTACTAATATTTTCTCAGCGTACACTCGAGACGGCCATCCTATAAAAAGTCTTTGGCATGGTAATTAATCCATGCTGAATAGAGACCGACAAAATATCAAAGTTGCCGTTGGCCTTTGAAGAAAAGTTGTTATGGTGAGCTAAGGATAGCCCTGAGTGTAGAAAGAGGATTTTCGAGGATCCAGAAGTCAGATCCCCCTCTACAAATTATGCCCCAACTTTTAACCGAGTACTATTAAGATAACAATGAGCTTAACTCTTGAGTTTTAGCTTCATTTGGGACTATGCCAGTGTAGGAGATGACTGGTGTTACTAGTTATTATATTTTGATAGGTTGGATTTCGATTAGTTAAAGGGACATTGCTTATGGGGGTGAAGCTGGGAAAGAAAACTAAGTTGAGTTCCAAAGGGTGCTGGAGAGGACAGGAGAATACTAGAGATAAGAGCTAAGGTTAACTGAAGGTGAGACATTATTGACTGTTATGGCTGTCGCCCTTTCGTAAGGCTGGGCTTCCCTAAAAAGCTCCAGCCTTGTGGGTAAGTTAGCCACGTGATTATGCTTAGTACGAGGTATCGATATAGATCACTCGTCTAGCTGCTCAGAGGAGGTTGGGAAAGTAAGGTCAAGATCACTTGGGATCACTCCATACAGTGCTAAGGTTATTTAGTGTAGTTCACTTTCCCAAAGTATTAGTCTATTCATAGATAAAAATTAACCATATTTGAGCACTGTTTATGCGCACAGACTGTAATTCTTTAGCCGCTAATATTGACAAGCGTAAAGAATCCACTTAAAACAGTCTATATCCTTACGTTGTCTCTCTAAAGTTAGCACTCCAAAGTAACTCAGCTGTACCTTGTCCAAATTTCTAGTTCTTCAAGGTAAACTCGCATCGGTAATGCTGATGTAGGTACGGTTACCGGTTTGGTCTTACCGAGAATTGCCGAGAATGAAGTGGGAAAATTCATAACGAGGGAGAGAAAGTGAGGAATGTAACCTAAATCGATGCGCCGATAGAACGTTACAGCGTGTCCGCGTTGTCGAAATGACATTTTTCCAATCACTCACTCTATCTGCAACTTAGCCTAATCAAAGTGTTCCTTTATTTTCATGAAACGTTGCTTGAATGTTAGCTATAAAAATAAACCATTCATATTCACAACAATCAGTGTTTGCTACAGCTGAATGCGTTGTTCAATTTGTGTCTCCACTTTTTTTTTGTAATTTTGGCATTATGGCAAATTCTCCCCTTTCTGGTCGGATGGTGATGTAGTATAACGTCCGGGCCCTTTTCCCCAAGTAGATTCTGGGTAGTCTGAGCACCTACCCCACTCGAGACAGGAGATGGTTGGTTCGAGTCCAACAGACTCAGCCACACCTCACGCGGTGGATGTTTATAGGATGGTGGAGGGATGTCTGGATAATCCTGGGTTTGTTAACGGACGAGGGGCGACCAATTGTGAAGGAAAAGCGATTGTAGTTTATATGTACATAAACACTGTCTGTATCATAGCCTCAAGGCTGCATACACAATAAATGATATTTTAAAAAAGAAACCCCCGTTTCTACCAGATGTCTTGAATGCTGGAGGAGCGTAAGATCTACGGTTGGACTTCAGCCCCAGATAGAGTTTAGATGTGGTAAGTGGCTCTGCTTTTTGGCTTTGTTGATAATAGCAATTTCTTTTTTTTTCAAAGGCACTTTAAAAACCTGCGACTCTGACTAGGCAAGGGCTAGTCACTAGAGCCTTACGAGGCGTCTTGGTCCCTCTCAACTTTCACCAACATCACCAGCGATCAGGTAGCAAATTTCTTTCACGAGAGGTACTACAATGTGAGAGTGTCTGAAAACTCCGAGAATCCACAGTAAAAAAGAAGCCTGCTTAGTCATCGCCGTAATGAAGTAAGGTTGACTCCAGAAACTCATGTGAGTGACTTTCCTGTGACTAATAAATATCCGGTGAAGAAGAGCTTTAAGTTCTGCAGTGTCTGAATCGGAAGCCGCTGTATCATAAAATGAATCTCACAAACCTAAGTATGAATTGGAGTAGATCATTTTCATTTAATCCATTCATACGGATACTTTATGTCGTAGAATCGAGGCAGATCGTTAATCATCTATAATGAAAACACATCTGAACCCAAGGGTGTCTAACTGAGGCTATTTGGTTACAATATGAGCTCGTTCTCATCAATTTTTACTTGATATAAGTCTCATATTACCCGTATGCAATTACATATTTTGTCGAATGGATTAAGCGATAAAGGAGATATGAGATAGTGGCCGCTTTCCAACGTGCCTTGTTAAAATTTTGTTAAAAATAATTTGTCTGTTCATATAAAATCCTAAAGATTTAAGTTTGAGGCGCTTTTGTAATAGAGTCTAGAGTTTAGCTTCACTCCATTGATTAAAATTTCACTAAAGTAATTGCGCATTTTTGATGTTTACAGGTGGGTGTGTGTTTTCCGGATTAAGCTAACTCCGGATATATCCCCCCTGTGGCAAAAAAGTAGGGTCTCATTACGGAAAGATCAAGGCAAGTTGAATCCGTGAGTATCAATTAGGTGGCATCTTTGATTGATACAGACAAGACTATTGTTTTGATAGATTGCCATCTCGCAAGCTCTGATCTTGACGTAATCAATTTTGAAGAAAACCTACCACAATGATCTTATGACAATAATCTTGATCTAAGCCTTTGAGGGATTACTAGTTGATGACTTATTGAAAATCTGTTTTGTCTTTTGAGAAACCAATTCAAGTACCCTCTTTTAAGGGCTTCAATAAAACTTAATTCCTACGCATAGGGAGATTTCTTTACTTTGGCTTCACATTTCTACGACATCCAATCATGAAGTTTGGCTACCAGCTTCGGACAAGTATTATAAAAGAATATCAATGGTATTATATCGCCTACGATGAACTCAAGGCTCAACTCAAAACCTATGATAATGAGGCCTCTACTCGAAGCAATCGTTTAAAGGGCCATAAACGTTGGACTGAGGAAGATGAGACCAAATTTCTCGCCAGTCTAGAATCAGAACTTGACAAAGTTCATACAAAAAAAAAGCTTAAGGCTATAGAGATAAGCCGACGTATCGCAGCAAGTGAGATCGAAGTGAAGGAGGTAACGTCAAGACTTGAGGCTGGGAATGATCCACCAACAGATGAAGAGTTTATGATGCTGGAAGAAGATCTGAGTGACATTATTGCAGATGTACATGATCTTGCTAAATTTGTTCAGTTGAACTACTCAGGCTTCCAGAAAATTATCAAAAAACATGATGTTGGTACACAAATGACCAGCCTGACTACTAAAGATTCTAACTGACTGATGGATGGGAATAGAAACAAACCAATTGGTTGCTAAAGCCGGTCTTTGCTACAATGCTCAAAGCAAAGCCCTTTTTCAAAGATAATTATGATGCAGATATTGTAAAATTGTCGAAATTATATGATTTTGTCCGAACCCGTGGTAATCCAGTGAAAGGTGATAGTGCTGCAGGTGGAAGTCAAGGAAATTTTATTCGTCAAACTACCAAGTATTGGGTACATCCAGACAATATTACTGAGGTGAAGCTAATTATTTTGAAAGTTTGTATATTAAAATCGCTTTGACTACTTCATAAATTTTGCCACTAACACTTCTAGCACCTACCCGTACTTGTTTTTAATCCAAATAAGGAATTTGAGTCTAAAGATTCTGCTATTACTTCAATATACTTTGATAATCCTGAAACCTGGGAGCTATATAAAGGTCGCTTAACGAAAACAGAGGGTGCTGAAGCTATACGCATGCGGTGGTACGGTAGTATGGAAACTCAGACTATATTCGTCGAGCGTAAAACACATCGAGAGGATTGGACGGGGGAGAAATCAGTAAAAGCTCGCTTCAGCTTAAAAGAAAAGAATGTAAATGCTTACCTGAGGGGAGATATTTTACCAGAACAGATTTTTGAAAAGGCTCGAAAAGATGGCATAAAACCGCTTAAGCAAATTGATGAAGATGAACGTTTAAGCAAAGAAGTTCAATACACGATTTTACAACGTGGATATAAACCTACTTGTAGATCATTTTACAATAGAACAGCATTCCAATTGCCTGCAGATGCGAGAGTTCGAATCTCACTTGATACTGAATTGACTATGATCCGTGAGGATGACTTAGATGGACGAAAGAGGGCTGGTGACAACTGGCGT
Organism: Erysiphe pulchra; assembly: GCA_002918395.1. Classification (NCBI taxonomy): domain Eukaryota; kingdom Fungi; phylum Ascomycota; class Leotiomycetes; order Helotiales; family Erysiphaceae; genus Erysiphe; species Erysiphe pulchra. Next base: position 7,340 of record PEDP01001025.1, on the reverse strand, counting down.
AGAATGGATATTGGAATCGACTATCCATTCTCAAATCTCCCACCTGAGGATATCGAACGATTTCCTTATGCTGTACTAGAAGTTAAATTGCAGACACAAATGGGCCAAGAGCCACCGGAGTGGGTTCGAGAATTGATCGCAAGTCATTTGGTGGAAGCTGTACCAAAGTTCTCTAAATTTATCCACGGAACTGCAACGCTCTTTCCAGATCATATCAAGCTTTTACCTTACTGGATGCCCCAGATGAACATTGATATTCGAAAGCCTGCCATTCAAAACTTTGGAATTCATCGCCCTGGTCATTCAAATCCTAGCTCTACCAGTGATGAAGATTCTGATGAAGATTCTGATGATGACTACACATTTGCTTCAACGGCATATATGACAGCGTCATCCGGAGATAATGCCAATCATATTCGAGATGAACGTGAAGCTGGACATTCTTTGTCAGTTAACGGCACTGACCTAGAAGCAACTGCAGGCCAACAATCTTTAGAAAATAATGATTATCCAATTTATGACTCTGATATAGAAGGTAACGACACAGTAGATATTGAAGATACCAAACGTAATAGTGGCTTGTCTTTTTATTCCTCGAAAATTCGGGTGCAGCTTCATCTTTTGCAACAGAAAATTGCAAGTGGATGTGACAGGTTCCGGAAAGTGCTTCCAGTTTCATGGATTATCGGTCCGCAATCTGAGCAGAACGGGGTTATAATTAATGCTAAATATAAAGCGCCCAAAGGGAAGAAAATACATGTTCCCACAAGAGTCGAGCCTAAGGTATATTTTGCCGCGGAAAGGACCTATCTTTCATGGGTATGTGTCATGACTATAGTATACGCATCTGTCAGCTTTACTGACAATTCTTTAGCTTGAATACTGTATTTATCTCGGCTATATCTCAGTTGCAATACTTAATTTTGGAACCAAAAACCGTCTCTCAGACTTTCTACCAGCTATTGCGTTTATCATAGCAACCATAATAAGCACCATATATAGCATGATTATGTATAGTTATCGATCTCGTGCAATTCGTAATCGTCGAGTAATTCGGTATCACGATCGCTATGGGCCGACAGTTCTTGGCTTTGCACTCTTCGTGGCTATTGTGATGAATTTTTGGCAGGAATTTTGTGTTAGAAATCAGATAACTACACCCGGTATTTTAATATTTGGAGAAAAGTAAAATTAATATAAGATATTTGCAAGTTCAAGAGACATAATTTGATTAAATTAGTTTCTTTGGAAAGGAATGAATTATTGCAAGTGCTCAAGTTTTCCGAATATATAATCTGCTCCACTCATGGGAAATTTTTTAAAAGAGCAAAGGATAATTAAATAACTGCATAAAAAGATGGACAATTTTTTGGGTGCTTTATGAGGATTAAAAATTGGTTTAAATGGCGTCGGCTTAGTTTTATTCTGCTCTTCTTATTTTTTTGCCCTGATACCAGCTTTATGTGTTCGTATTTGAATCAAGTGGGGGTGTTCTACATAGGCACCATTATTCTACATTACCAAATATCTATATGGACCTAAAAGAACATAGTGTAAGAGTCATTGAATTTAAATTTTTACGTATATGAATCAATCTTTCCAATGAAATAAGCTAATAAATTTAAAATTAAAATACCAACACTCGAGATGAGCTCTGAGCAGAATGGAATCCTATGGTAATGATCGTTTTATGAATATATGTGTCGAGTCTTTCTTTTTCAATTATAATCCAACTATCATTCAAGAATATTATTCCTTATATTACAATATTATCATTCCCATTGTGAATTTATTCGAAAAAAAAGGGGTTTTTTTAAAATGAGGAAAATAGACTCAACTGATGGCCATGATTTAAGATTTCATGAGGTGCTTAATTAGTATATCTACAGTTAAATTTCATGAACTTTTATGATCCATCAAAAAGCGTCTACGCTGTCTTGGCACGAATACCTATGTCAAGACAACCTGTGAGCCATGCTCCAACAAATAAACTTAAGAATCCACTAAATAATACAAGTGGCTTTCTAAGAGATGCTATTAAAGGATAATCATATGTAATTATTAACTCTCGATCTCGCTGATCGTCAAAGATATTATTTGCAGTGAGGGTAAGAGTGCTACGGCCAACTGTATCCATAAACGTTTTGTGCAAAGATATATTTGCGGATATCAAAGGAACAGTAGTACTATACTTTATATTCCTAGTTTTATTAGTATAGCATTTAAGAGATGATTTAAAACTCACTTAGCTCCTTCTGGAAGAATGATTCGGACTTCAACAGACTTGTACTCCACACCCTCTCCTTGCTTTGGCCCTTCCAAAAAGGGTACATTTAAAACATATCCATCACGAGTTTTGAGTTTTCGTACATACTTCTTGGAATCTGCGTCCCATCCAATGCGAAATGGATATTTCCAACCCCCAAATATAGGATATCGAGGTTTAATCTCTAGGCTTGCCTCATGCTTATTACTGCGAAAGCGAGATGTGGAGACATTACCAATTATGTCAACATAATATGGTGATAAACTACCGACCTTGAGGGGTATTTTAAATTCTTTAATAGCAGTCGTGGGAGGATTGTAGTAAATAGATGAAGCCCATTCAACTCGACTGAATAGCTCTGAGAGGTTGGCAGCTCGATTGTTTAGACTATAGCGTTCTTCAAATGCAACATTACCCCCCCAATGACTTATTTCTATATCCCTTTCCAATTTTGACATGTGAATTAGTGGTTTTGTGAATTGATAGCGTACTTTGACTGGCTTGATAGCTCTAGCTGGAGTGTTACTAAACGGTCCATATGTGAATTTAGATCCTGCTTTCGATGGTAATTCCGCTTGACCATCATTTTTGGGAAAAATTGTGTACTCTGGAATATTAGAGTTAGGAAATTTAACTTCGGTCTTTTGATTAAATGTTGGATATGGTGAAAAGGCGAGTGCTGAAAATTCGTACTCTAGAAACTGATTTCCAGCTTGAGGAATGGCTTTAGGATTAGGTATAAGTGCGGATAAATATGAATATGATATCCCCAAGTTAATTTGTGATCTTGATGGAAGGGGCTTGGGTAGCTTTATGCGATAATATTGTGTTTCTCTGAGACCAGATTATTAGCAGAAAATTTATGTAAAGCACCAGAGACCAACTCTTCATTACCGACTCTAACAGCCTGCAACTCCAAAGGACCTTTATCTAGTTCGTTTCTATCTCTCACTTCTAAAGCCCCAACTGTTTTCATCTGTTGAGAAGTAAAAGAAAGGAAGTACTCATCCTGAGTTGCAGTATCCACATTCTCAACAACAATATTTAAAGTTTCTCGTGGAAAGTTCTTCTCCAAATTAATAATATGAACGAGGTTGGTGTTTTTGAAAGTCGGAGGAGGATTAAAAGTCCCAGGTAAGATAACTTGATTCAATTCTGCTATGTTCGAAATATTTGGCAACACAGATTTAGCTCTGCTACAAAAAGAGAAAAAGGCCACTACGGCTATCACACTTTTCATATTTAGAGAAGCTAGAGATCAATTGAAGATACTAGTCAGCAATTTGGATGTTACTTAATTCTTTATCTCGTGCTCGTAGACATACGTTTACTTATTTTATTTATTCATGTTATCTGACAGCTGGGTAGGGGGGGTTACCTCGTTTGGACCGCGACTAAAGCTTCTCAAACAGAAAAACGAAGACCTTAGCCAAAACGCCAGCGAGATCCTGACCAAGTTGTTCATTCCACTACATAAATAGAAACTCCAGTGAGATTACCTTAATCTTGGATTAAACCACTTGCCGGAGTATTCAAGCATAACGTAATTATATCCACCCCATAGAATTAGATAATAAGATTAGTTAGGTTAGTATGACTATTGCTAGTATCAATACGTAGCTCGGTACCTGTTGCGTTACCCAGTCAACAATTATCATTCAAGATTCCGTTTGTTTATTTATTCTATTTAATATCCTGGGCATAAGCTATAATGCCAGTTACAAGCTATTTCACCATCGCATGAATAAAAGAAATATTCCAAGATATTTCATAGTGATGATTCTGGAATCTTCTTTATTAGTGTTGCAGCATGCGCTAGAAAGCGTATGCTACAGGCACTTATCGGCTTGCTAGCCGTTACACTGGACACACATCAGACCACCATTTCTCTACCAAATCTTGTCGCTGCCGCTGCATGAGTCGACGTAAGTAGACTATTGTAATTAGGTTAAGCTTATTATGTCTTTCAGGCAGATTTCTCAGAGCAGCTCGTGCTTCGACGTCTGCTTCTTCGTTTCCTCTAATTTTGGAGTGTCCTGGTGCTCATTTAAACTCTGCCATTATATTCTTTGCTAACTTATAGAATAGTTTTATTAGTCGAATACTAGAAGATAATATACCAGTCAATAGAGCTATCACCGCAGTCTAGTTATCAAGTAGAACAAATATCTTCTCGCTATTTTGATTCATAGACATAACAGCTCAAAGTGCAACTGTAGCGCCAAATATCTCTGCATCATATACCTCCCCACCGTGTAATATGCAATTTTCTTAATGGAAATTTGCCCCTCCTCTTTGCAAAACAAACCTCCAGAATGGCGTCCGGGGCCCTCTGATGACCCTTAAGAATGTCTGTTGGGTGACTGTACTCAACAATTTTTGGTACTCCTTAATGCCGTCTGCCTTTGTTCTAAGTGCTGTGAAATAAGCAGCAGCTGATATTTATTCCGCAGCTTCTACTTGAGGAAGCTGTCGAATAGCTCGTTGAACCCGAGACATCTGTGTTTCTGGTTTCTTTGATAGTCTTGGCTTTGTTTTATATTTTAATGTACCCACGATAGGACACAAACTCACTCTCACTCGAAGTGGGTGTCGATCATCGAGAGAATTGAGATGAGCGGCAAGACGTAGGGGATAGCCTTCTAGTAAAATGTGAGCCGAAGGAGTGCCTCCTCTATGTAAGACCACGTTTGGTGTAGTCATCCAAACTGGTAATGCAGCTCTTAAGGCCATACGTATTACCTTGTCAATTAGTCCACAGTGAAATGATGTGGAAGGTCTAATTGTCCCTCTTATATTTTGCCTAGACCATCCTGGCCAACCACACATCAGCTCCGAAAGTTACCATCGGAAAAATGCATGTGTCTACTGCAGATATCGATGCTTTTGGTGCCGCTCCTCTTTGCATAGTGTAAACGTCGCATATAATGAACTAGATTGAGTGCTTTCGCACTCCAGGCTGTCACATGGTCCTTAAACGAAAGTCGGGGATCAAGATGCACACCTAGCCAACGGATACGTTCAGCCGGTATAATAATTCTTCTCATTTACCGTTATTCTGACAGGCTCTTCTCTCTTGCGTTCAGGAAGTTGGACTACTTCTGTCTTTTTAGCGTCAAATAGGACCGTATTTTCGTCTACCAATTTCATGAGATTATCAATCTTCCTTTGAGCTACAGCTGTTGACTCCACAATTTTCCGACCAAAGCCTAAAATTCCTATGTCATCCGCATAGCTGAAGCGAGTTATGGCGTTTCCGTTCTTCATTGGTTCTACCATTTACGGAAGGAATAGTAGTGGAGATAAATGTGATCCCTGAGGAACCCCACATATTAATTCTTTCACTTCTGTTACCCCTACTTAAAAACGCACTTGTACTTTACGATTTTGAAGGAACGATTTGCGCCATCGGAGTACTGAGCTTGGTCACTCCTGGGCTTGCATCCGCCAAATTAATCTGTTGTGAAGCACGGCATCAAAAGCCCCCTCTACATCTAACGTTACATGTGTAGAAGCCGAGCCTTGTGTCTTAGCCTCCTCAATGTCATGTACCATGCAGGAAACGAGATCCATTGCTGATCGATTGGTAAGTGCTTCAAACTGCTGCTGGCCTAAAGTCTGTTATTTTGGCGAGACGAAACATTCTCTTTGCCAATAACTTCTCTAGTCCTTTTCTTAATCAAGACAATAGTGTAATAGGTCTCCACCCTTTTACTGAGGAAGGATCACGCCTCGGTTTTGGTAGAAAAACTATTTCTGCGAGTTTAAAACAGGCCGAGTGATAACTATGTCTGAGACGGGCCTGAAAGAGTTGCGTGACATGAAGCCCTATTTTTTTCCAACAAGTTGCCAGTAGCTTGACGGAGATCCGATCTGCTCCTGGGCTGGTGTTACCGCTTCCAATTGTGCAAGTCCTTAATTCAAGCTCCGCCAATTCTTCTGACCAAGGAATTCGTGCCTCTCCGACTGCTGTGCAGGGAAGAAGATCATCAGATGCCGAGAAACGTGATAATAGACAGTCCTTCAGAATCATTGCTCCTTCTGACTGGTCTGCTACAAATCGAACTCCATGTCGAAGGGGGGGTGGGTGTTGGAAAACCCAGGTGCCGCCCACCGCATTAGCTTGTACGCATCATTAGAGGTTTTCAAGTCTTCTATCCTAATTTTCCAAAGCTCTCTTTTTGCTGAGGCAACTATATTTCTAAATTTCTTTGCCAGCTTGAAGCGCTCCGATTCTTTACATTCGGGCGTCCACCAGGGCACTCATCTTCCACTTTTCTTATTGGTTCGCTTCCCCACTGCTTTCAGAGAATTTGTAATTCACCATCGCCGCCACGGAAGTAGGGTTGACCCCAGACACTCATGTAGATGACTTTCTCGTGACTGATAAACATTCGGCCTCAGCACCCTCTATTTTCATTAAGCGACCTTTATACAGTTCCCAGGTTTCAGGATTATCAAAGCAGGTTATTACAACATAGGACAATTATAGAGACAAGAATGCTAATTTCATTGTTATTGTGTGATTCAAATCTATCAAAAGAGTAAACAACAACCAGCGAAGGCTTACATCTACAACTACAATGGCCTCAGGCATAGTTCAAGACTATGCAAACAGTAAACAGTAAACAGTTAAATAGTAAGTAGTCTAGGTCACTTAGGCAACGAGAAGTGATATAAGGTATGTGCACTATTCATAGGCCATACTATGATAGTGGCGGTTCAATGTTCATATGTATTTGTGATAGCATTAGATCAGGAGAGGCTCTGATTGTAGGCAAAACGATAACATGATTTTAATCTATGGAGAAAAGAAAGTCCTAACGACTGACACGTAATATTTGTATTTACATTTTAAGAGTGGGTCGTGTGTAGCTACGCGCGCGATATCACATGACTTTTTACTAAAACATTACCTTCCCTCTCCGGGTTTTTTTAAATACGTTTCATTCGATTTTTTAATGTTCGACCTGTGAACATTCCTTGCTCAAGACCTACTTTGTCACCTTCTCCGTATTGTTTAATAAATTCTATATAGGCGTCTGTTAATTTGAGGTTTTCTCGGTGTTCCCAT
>PEDP01001024.1:0-14779 GCA_002918395.1 Erysiphe pulchra | reverse complement strand
GACTAATCACCATATGTTATAGCTGCATGTTCAAAGACAGAAGAAAATTCCTTATGAGTTTCGGTTTGCTCAGTCCCAAATTATTAGTGAGTGACTCTCATTATTGGTTGGAACTAAAACCCTAGTCACTTTTGTGTAAAATGCTGATTGGAGAGAGCAGTCGAAAGAACAGGGGAGAGGGGTAAGAAAATAAGAAAACGGCGTAAGAATTTGATGATTCCCAGAATTAATCAGTCAGAACTAGAATCTGGCGTGGCTTGACCAATTAGATAGGGTAATTTTATGGATTCCTTAGCTCTGGTTCCTTTCGGTGATAAATTTTCTAGTGCTGATTGGAATTTACAAACTCTAACTTGCTGCGGACCTAGTACCGACGGGGCATGGGCATTCAATGGAGCAGGGCAGGGACGTAAGAAAATAAGGAAAGGGGGTAAGAATTTAATGATTCCCTATATATATATATATTTTTTTTAAAAAAAAAAAAATGCATTTTCTTTTTAATAGAACTACGAGTGCTTGCTTGCTGGCGATTTACCAGAATTGCTGGCCTAATTTAAACACGATATCAGCTGTGAAAGAGAAAGCCCCCCCACTCGCATAGCCCCCCGTTCGTTACAGGATGGGGGCAAAATCACAAATCACTCACCTCTCATTACGGTCAAGAATATAATTAAATCAATTACCACCTTTTTTTTCCTTTTTTTTTCTTTTTCCATTTACCAATTGATTACATACAGATTACAGTGGAAGATCTTCCTCGAAAAATAAAATCACATCGTCGCATCTATCTATTTCTTTTTTTCCAACCAACCACACTAATCATTTTAAAGAGTATTATAATTAATTATTTATTTATTTATATTCTTTTCAAACGTCGCCGGCTACTGCAACGCTTCGAAATCGAATTATTTTGTTTTACTTGTATTATGCGGTATAGCCTGCAAAAAGGAAGTTCCATCCTATTTCTACATGATTCTTGTTCCATCTTTCTACTAGTTTTAACTTATGGTAAATTGGCTGTAGACTATTAAAATTTCTGTAGACTGTCCCACTCACTCGTGAAGGTACGTAAACCTGAAATGATTCTTCGGAAAGGATGTTTCACATCGAGTTCTTACAAAACAGTTGATTTTGCACATTTAAACCCCCACTGTGCCAACTCCACCCTAAAAGTAACGTAAGTAAGAAGATTGTATGATATTGAATACGAATTCATAGATTCATATTGACTTTACTCAGATTTTAAAAGATTTAAGGTAAATATCCTGTTTGGTAAGGCGATTTGATATGGTGGTCCCGTAATAATTGGAATGATAATTTCTTTCTTTTATATTACTAATTTGGTACTTTTTTAAAAGCAATTACATTAGATGTTAAATTTGATAATACCAGCCTCAAAATTAACTACAATCTGTTATCTCCATGATTTCGTCTCTTTTTAATTACTTCCAATGCTCCGTACGCAACTGTGCTGACTAAAAGTACACAAATGTTGTAAAACGTAGTAAATACACGAGCCCTTAACACCATTGCTAATTAGCAGAAAAACATACATCTTTTCTCAAAACAATTTCTCGACCTAGTATTGAAAAATTAATTACAGAGAAAACTAATCAGTTTTGTATCCATAGTTAATATTGCATTAGTAATAACTAAGGGATGAGTCCTAAAGCGGCGATGATTCCAATAGCAAGTGCTCCAGTCTCAAAGTGTCGAGGAGAAATGTTAGTTGCAGCTGCACCAGAGGCAGTAGAGGGAGAAGCACTAGCTCCTGAACTTGATGGTAAAGTTGGTGCGGAGTTGCTTGCGGGGGAAGCCCCTACGAATTCTTCTGGACTTAGATGTCCACAATCCCTTTTTTCATTTTCTGTACATAACGCTTGAGCGGCTTGTGAGTTTTCGCCAGCCTTGATACAATTGTCAAAGACCATTTCACAAATAAAAGTTGGCATAGTCTCCTTATAGTACTGCAAACCAGGTGCAGAGTTGTTGGCACCACAGAGACACGAGTATTTAAGCGTATCCTAAAACCTGGATTAGATTGTGACATGAATTAAAATTCAATTGAACATTTCTTACCGGATCGCAATCATTATCTTTCAGATTTCCACTGCAGAGTGTGCCACACGTGTTTGTCTGTCCTTGACACCATTGTGCTATACTAGAATAAGTAAACCATTTTCTTACAATTAAAAATTTCTTTATATTTAGTTACCTCTTAGAGTTGGACTGACGGAAGCAGGATTAAAAGGAGCTGAATTATTTAATGACTGAGCTGTAACGTATCCTGAAAGTAGGCCATAAACGATAGCAAAACTCAGCAACATTTTGGGAACGCTTGCTAGTTGCGTTTGTAGGGGAGAGCTACAGTTGGCCTATTTAATGAGATACTTGGGAAAAAAAATTAAGATTTGCTAGAAGTCTCAACTGAGTGAGCCAAAAAGCTGATTTGAGGCTGAAAGTGATACTTGAATGATATAATAGTTAGAGTATATTTGTTGTTGTTATTTGTGTTTTGGAAAGATTTAAAATTTGTTGTTGAACTATAGCGGCTATCTACATTAAGAGGCTAACCTGAAGTGGCCAAGTCATTTAACAGGTGTCAACTAGCGCCCTGATGTTAAATTTTTGTGTGTTTCACGCATTATTCAAATGCTCAACCGTTTTGCCTGCGGAAGTGCGAGCCGGCTATTGCGGGTCTTGCCTAAGGCGTTGATTGGTGGATGGTTTTTTGCCTCAGCCAATCAATCATAATAGTCTCGTTTCATTTTGCCTACATTAATAGTCCTGCCGTTCATCCGGCCATAGAATATAGTTCTAATACTTGAAAACTCTCACCATCCAAAGAGCAGAAAACAGTAGGCAATAGACTGCTTTACTAACATATGCAAGAATATGTTAGTATCAGCGCTTCAACTCCAAGATCGGATTTTTCATCGCGATAACGGTGTATGTTGGCACAGCAACGCGCTGTCTGGGCCGTTGTTCCCATGCAGAACTTGGGTAGCCCGGATAGCATAAGTCTATTCGACAAGAGAGTGCCGATTTCAATCCTGAAGATCCTATCTCATCTCCACCCCTCGCTGGAAGGTCTATAAGAATAATTAATGAATTTCCGGATTACTCGGGTTTGGGTGATATTTATTAAATTATATTAACAAATGAAGCTCGATCGATCTGTAGTGGGGATATGTGAGATTTACTTGTCATCGATTTTTCTGCATGCAATTCACAGCAAAAGGTCACCAATAAATACAAAAGTTGTGAACAGCCCGTACAGGTCTTCAATATAATGGTGTCTGAGTCAACTCACTAAATTTGATCGTGAGTCGATTGTATTAAAGTACAGGCAGGTAGGTGTGTGTGGTCGGTCAAACTAAATGCGACAATTTTCCAGAGTGTATCAAGCCAGAAAGAAGTTCCACCATGTGCTGTGAATATCTGAAGCAGCCATCATTTTTCTCTACTCTCAAGGAAAAAAGTTGATGAAGTAACAATAAATGGTTATCATTTAATGAATCCATAAAATTAACCATTTTGGAAAAACAATCGATTCACGTCATTAGGAAGCTGTTTCAACCGAAAGACCGCCTTTTGACGTTTTAAATTTTAAGGACAAATTTGGATAATCAATAAGTATGTTCTTACAACATGGATTTTATCAGAAATTTCTGTGGGTTGAAACAGCATGTTTACATCGTGACAGTGAAAACATACAAAAATGGTTCGCTTTCGTTTTGGCTATTTCTTTTTATTTAGCAGTAATGACAATGAACCATAACGGAGTGGTTCATGCTCTTAATTGTGTATGAATCTTGAGCTTAATCACAGGTTTTGATGTCCGCAGATCTAATTTGGTATAAACTTGTGATGGACTGTTTTTTAGCCCATTTCGAAGAGGGTGTATTTTCTGGTGGTTATTAATCTCCACCTACTGATCTACCAATCTGTTAACCCTGGAGGCTAGGTAGTTAGCGTATCTATCCGAGCAATCACACCCTGACTGGACTATCGATTGAAAGGAAATTGCAGTCCGGTTCTTTTAGATCTAATTATACATGTCTGTTCAAGATTCCACTACCATCAACTCAATTATGAGATTGAGCAATAAGGCTGATGTGCAAAATTACCTGATTGGATTTACGGCCCGTGCATATATCTAATTGATTGGTTGCCATAGTAACTAACTAACCGCATCTTGCGTTCTGCTCGAAGGACGCCTCAACTGAAAGCCTATCAAACATGAGCTTATGCATTTCGATTATAGTTACTTACAACGGCTACATTCTTGCTATCAATTACTTGAGCTCCTTAGATAAATTTATGTTTATGACGAGATTTGTCATCATGCCAGGGAAATTGTAAAATTGTAACCGGCAAAAGCCAAAGTCGGTCAAGCACGAAAGGAAGACCGAAAATAAGTAAATAGTCTTTCCTATGTTTCTACAAAATGAGAAACAACTATGTGTATATACTTGAAAGGAAAGTGGATAGTGATTCCGCCTCAGAAATCATTCTTCCTGATTTGGATGCACTCATCACATCCCAGTGATCCAGCAAGTTGAGAAAGATCTGCCTTATTTACACTCGTTTGGAGTGTTAAGGTTTGCTTCTTCGACTTGATGTTGGTCCAGTCCATTTGTAATATGATCACGTGACTACTGGGAGTCCAGCATATTTATTTAGGGTTATCACAATTGAATCTGATTGGGTCTGATCGAATTAGAAGTTTACTAATTCAGTTCATCCCGGCAAGAAAATGAACATCCCATTTTTGAAGGTGGTACCGAGTTGTGGAATATGAGGTAGGGAGGGCATCAATTAACATTTCCCTAAATTAAAGTATTTACTCCTTTGTAGTATTCAGCTCTAGTTTATTTATACTCCTCCGGTCAATTCAGAAGTTTTTTCTCTCTTCTGTAAGTAATCATTGTAAAATATAAAAACGATGTTTTCAACCAGTGCTTTAAACAACGAGCTAATACCCAAACAACCAATAATTTCTGAAGCAATCGATCAAGTCTATGATCTTGGAATACCAAATATAGATGTGACTTTCTAAAGTAGGGAAGAGCTTGTAAAAACCCTCAAAAGTTGGGCGATCGGGAAGGGCTTTTGTTTCACGATAGACAAAGGCGGCGAAAGGTCGAAAGTGTTAAGGAAACGTAGTTTATGATTTATCACGTGGTATTGCTTACTAACATGGACGCGTTATATAAGCGCGTGTGTAAAGAAATATTTCTAGATGTATTTCCAGTTGATGTACCTCCTTTTTTGTAGACAATCTAATTCACCAGATTTGACCTGTTACGGGCTGTGCCCTTTGATTCATCCGGTTCTACCGCGTTCCCTATTATTAAAGGATTCACGTGACAGTCGGCGGTTGCACGGTAACTACGCGTTGGAGACGCACATTAGTGTATGTTGTTTACTTACACTACTTCCCCGATAGATTGTAGATTCTCTCAGATCAAATATAAAACCCATTTTGGATAAAGATTGTGAATAGCTATTTCTAACGTCCTATTACATGACCTCGTCAATCTCAACTATTATCTTTCCCTTGACAAATTGTCTACCAGATATACTTATATACATTTACATTTACATATACAGCTAACTTAACAAGTATTTACAGCCCAAGCGTGTAAATTACGATTTAAAATCTTAAATACCTTGACAGATGTCACAGTTTTGGATAGATAGGCTTGAGCACTTAGGTATCAAAAGGTAGTTTATAATTCTCTCTATCTATGCGAGATAGATCTAATGACTTCTTATATAGTTGTTATATAAGTTCTAGAATATTCGCCATCTTTTGATAGCTTTCCATCATAATACATACACACTCAAGAAACATACAAGAAGTTCAATACCTCGCCGTTGATATCCAGAATATTCTAGTAGCTTCAGAACTGCTAAACGGATCCGTGCTCTAGTAAGAGGAAGGAATGACGTAATTTGAAAGTAACTAGGGGAATCCTTGGTAGCATGAGCTACGCTAATAATGCCTGCGATGACCATCGTAGCTACCGCCTTCTTACAGGCTAACAAGCCGTCACCACAGAAGCTCGATCAAAATCTTATATCTGTATTCACTACTCAAGCATTTTGATAAAATTCCAGATTCCTCACAATTCTCAACAATGGAAATTAATCCATGGAACTCAGATAACACGAATGTCCAACAAAACTACGTACCTAACGCACCCATTACTAACCAATTCAATGAGAGGAATATCGTTTTTGTTCAGAAATATCCCATGCTTTGCTGCGTCCCAAACATAAATCTTCTCACCACTGCCACGCAAGGTGGTAATGGAGCAATTAATATCACAGATCTCAGTAATGAAGTCAAGTCATTAGTTAATTCATACATTAATTTCAAGAGAGAATTATGCGTCCATAAGAATGACTATGATACATTGCTTGAGAAAAATCAGGAACTGACAGACAATATGGCAAAACTACAAAACAAAAGACAAGCACCAAGCGTTGCTAACACCCAACTCCAGCAACAAAATACCATTCTTCAGCAACAGGTCCAAAATCCCGAACAAAGTAAGATGATATATTTAGTGTATTTAGTTAGTGTCTCTTGGTATGATAATTTCTACTACAGGTGTAAAAATGGACCCCAAAAAAGTACAATGTATTATCGATTGGACGCCGCTCTCCTGCCAAAAAGATGTTCAAGGCTTCCTAGCTTCTCAAACTTTTACCGCCGATTCATAAAATTTTTTTCAAAGATTGTGAGGCCTCTTGTATACCTCACCCGAAAAGACGTCAAGTTCATTTGGACCGATACCTGCCAGAAGGTATTCGAAACACTTCAGGAATCTTTCATTCATGCTCCAGTTTTGCGCCATTTTGACGCCTCAAAAGAGATTTTTGTGGAGGCTGATTCATCCGACTTTGTTTCTGCTGGAATCTTGTCTCAAAAAGATGATTATGGTGAGCTGTACCCGATTGCCTTCATGTCAAAGAAACTCGAAGTAGCGGAATGTAATTATGAAATCTACGATCAGGAGCTCCTGGCTGTCATCAAATGCGTTGAAGGATGGAGGGCCGAACTTCAAGGCTCCCATTATCCAATTACTGTACTTACAGACCACAAAAATCTTGATTACTTTATGACCGCAAAGGAACTTTCTAGACAACAAGTTCGTTTGAGTGAATTTCTGTCATAATTTAACTTCGTCATTAAATCTAGGCCTGGAAAAGACCACGAAAATGCTGACTCTCTTACTCGACGCTCTCAGGATATGCCAAACGATAATACTGATCCCCGTATTCAAAGTCAAAAACAAACCCTTCTGCCTACTCACAAGATTTGTGACTCAATTATTCAAGAACTAAATGATAAAAACCACTCAACAGAGATAAATTCTGATAGGATTTGTCATCTTTCTTCAGCCGTTATCAAAAAAGGTGTAGAAGAACCACTTGACCAGAAAATTACCCGGCTACTTGATCAGGGTTACAAAGACCAAGCTGATAAATGGCTGACTAAAATAGTTACTGAATTGAAAAAACCCAACGGAATTCCACACTCAAAAGAAGTCTCCCTTTCGGAATGCGAACTTCATGACGGCCGTCTCTACTTCCGCGAGAGGCTTTACGTCCCCGACAACGAATTGAGACTTCTACTGATACAAACTGCTCATGATAGCTGTGAAAAAGCCCACCCAGGAAAGAATGCCTTGTACCAAAAAATTTCCGACTATTACTGGTGGCCTCGTCTCTCCCAACAAACAAAACAGTTCGTTAAGAATTGCCACAACTGCCTTAGAAATAAGTTTTCCAGACTTAAATATCAGGGGACTCTCAAACCACTTCCACTCCCAGCCCAGCGGTGGCGCAATATATCAGTAGACTTAGTTGGCCTCTTGAAAGAGCTCAATAATGTTAATTTTATTATGGTTGTTGTAGGTCGCCTGACTAAAGAGCGACATTACTCCCCTTGTCATACCAAGATGACAGCTTAATGAGAGATTGAACACATCAACTCGACTTATAGGTTGCCCGTAAAAATTGACAGTTCGAATTTCATCATTTGAAGGTAATTGACGAATCAAAATATCTCATGCAACCCATTCATATGAAGCATATTCAAAAGACCTATATGATTTCCCGGTCCCAAGCTCGCGCGCTTAGCCTAAAGATAAGGCAAGATAAGATTCAAAATCTCATCGCCACGGTCCAACCACGAAAGATTGCCACTGCAATCCGCCTAGAGGATCCAGACGTTCTATTAATTGCTAAGGATCTATCAAATTTTTACGCGCAAAAACTTAAAAATTTGCTGAGAGATCGGACATCTATTCAGGCATTAGTTGATAACCTTGCACTAGCAAACATGCCATTCATATATGACGAAACTGGACGATGAAAATCATCTAACCCATCTTTTTTTGTATTTCTAGAAGCTATTAAGCTCACAAAATTGTATCATACTGTAGTAGTTCCGGAATCCATTTTTAAAACGAATAAATTCCTTATGCCGATTCTTCACGTTTTAGGATTATTTGCGACTTATCAGTCTTTCTCTGCCTCTTCTGCTTTCTAAAATCCGAGATAACTGACGATTACTACTGGACCCTGAGCGCTGCGAAGAAAATTTTTGGTGGACATAATATCGAGGTCATAATGACAGATAACGATCATGCCTTGATGAATGCGGTCACCTTGTATTTTTCTAATGCTAAAATACTGCTATGTAACTGGCACATCTGGAAAAACATTAAGGCCAAACATCGCGGATCATTCCAATCAAAATCCGACTGGGACGAGTGGGAGAAAGCCTGGAAGGTTGTTTGGCAAAAGCAATTAGTTGAAGATTTGGAGGATGCATGGAATGTTCTGCAATTAAAATCGCCTGCAGACTTAGTATTATATGTTGAAAGGCAATGAATGCCCTATAAAGAGTTCTTTGTACATCCCTGGACCTCGGCACATCGACATTTAGGACATACTACGTCCTCAAGAGCAGAAGGTGTACACGATAATCACGTGAGGAAGGGGCAGCAACTTCATGTGAAACAGCAGTTCGAAATCTCGGATTATACAATTCATACAAGTCAAAGAATACTGTGACATGTTCATGGAGTATTATCTTAGTGTCATCAGTGCTGCTGAGTCGATAGTCTCTCACTCGTCAAAAGGTTCAATAGCCATGAATCCATTCATGATTTTACCCGGATACGCTAGGTTCCTCTTTGTTCTGGGTACTGAAGGAATTCCATGGTTAGACACCTAGAGACAAACGAACATTTTGGACAATTCAAACAAATACATTTCCCTCGAGAACATGATGTCAACATTGCGAAAGGTTAGGACGATAGGAATGCAACCCTCTGGTCAAGCATTGGTGGCGGCAGATGTTGAAGATCGACAAATATTTGGTAGTGGTGTAAGCAATGGTGGTCCTCTGGATATTTGTAGGTTGTGTACACATAGATACTTAAACAAAGAGTGTTACAAACAGCATCCAGAATTGAGTCCAAAGAAGTCAAAAGGAAAGTGAAAGATAAAAGCAATGATGGAAGATTTTGATCTCAGCGACTCTGAGGATGAGGATAAAAGTATAAGAGGTGGATCAAAATGTAGCTAAAACATCATCCGTTAATTTAATTGACAATTCTTTACTGTATGATACTGGTGCCTCACATCATTTTATCCGTAACAATCGTGACTTCATCTCCATCCAGAAACTTGATAAGCCTTTCAGATTTGACCAAGCTATCGGAGAGTCATTCCTAATTTACCAGGGTACAAGTCCAATAAAGATTGGAGAACTAAATCTCGAGCTTAAGAAATCTCTTTTCTCCCTCCAACCGGCGTGCAACACAATTTCGGCTGTGAGACTTAAGAAAGAGCATGGTATTGTTGCATCAGGAGCAAATAAATTACTAATCCACTTAACCAGCAACGAACCAGTAACATGATTAAAAGAAATGGACAAAGTTCTTTACATTAAGCCACTAAAAGAAGAAGATGTGCACAAAAAAATCATGAATATAGCAGCTCCAGGCGTTGCACGAGTACCACATGTTACAATTGCTCAGCGATAAGGAAAACCCATTACCATCACAAAAAGTTGAGGATGAAGAGCCAAATACAATAGTCAACATTGAGGGTAAAGAAGAATTTTTTATAGACGACATTATTCGATGTCGAAGCTGGAAAGGAGAGCGGCAAGCTCTTGTAAAATTGGCAGGGAACCATACTCCAAAATGGACCTCACTAAGTAATTTACAAGATACGATCGCTCTAGATAATTGAGAGTCGAAATGGGGCTCTGCAAAGTTAAACAATGGACCAACTAGAAACAAGAGGAAAAAGGACAAAAATTAAAAAAAAAAAACATTTATTGACCTCTATGAACGGGGGGGTAATGTCGCGGTTTGGCAGTATTTTAGGCTTAGGCGTAAACCTAAGCAAAGATCGTTGCTGTGGCAACTAAGATTAGCTACATTGTACTGTCTATTTACTTATATAAACAACTCCCTTCAGTTGGACTGGCGTTCTTGATAAAGAAATATTATTTGAGTGAAGGTTGGAAGAAATAGAAGAAACAATATAACAACTTGCAGTGCCTCCATAAAAAAATGCAAAGCCTTTTATGCCGTTAATTTTGCAGGAAAAAAAATCTACGATGTTCTGAAACACCTTCTCTTGAAAAAAATGAAAAATTGTTGCTTAAGCTATCGGCATTATTTCTGTTAATTTGATACTCAACGAAAGATTACTTTTGCTGGCTCACGATGTAAACGTCAGAAACGCCACTGCCATGAAGTCATTCATTTTCATCATTACTGTCACTAGCATCGGATATTGGTTCGATTTCCTGACAATCCTCGGAATTCCATTGTTCAAGAACCCCGCCTACATTAGATTTAATAGCTTCATTAGCCTATACAGACGCCGAGTCGTTTAATCTTCTAGGAGATAGGAGAGGTGGTGGTTTTTTATTAACTTTAGAATTTTATTTGTGATTAAATCGACCAGGAACTTTTTGTATTTGTGATTCTTTTTTTTTTTGTTGATCAACATGAGCTTTGAAAGATCCAAAAATTTCATGTTTGGACGAGATTTGATTATCGAAAGATTTCGATTTTTTACGATAACAGTCTGCACTAGAATGGCCTAATTTCCCACAGCTATAGCACATAATTTGAGCTGTAGCTGCATTTACAGTTGCAATAGGATTGTCAAAAACAGGAAATGGTGGAATTGCTACATTAACTTGCTCAGAACGCAAAGGGTCCTGAAGTTTTGGGAGCAAATGTCTATCCTGAGGTTTAGATGATAACTGTGCTATCTAGTTTTGGTGCTTTTCTGCAATAGTCAAGGCAATCGATAATGCGTTATGCAATGGATACGCATTATTTTGTTGAATTAGCGTGCTCCAAACTATTCCTGCGTGAGTTTGCAATGTGTACTCAATAGCACATTCAACTTCCCGTTCATTTCGTTCGCGGACAGGCATTCTATGAAATGCCTGTTCAAGCCGTTTAAGGAATTGGGCAGTCGACTCACTTTGTAATGGTCCATTTCTAAAGTCAGTAAATGCGTCAACTGGACTTCTCAAATAATATGAAAAAGCCAGGATTTGCAAGATAGCCCCTATAGTCTTTGGCCACGTTGGTCTATGTGTATTACAGAATGTGTTTACTTGTCTAAAATCACCTTGAAAAAGATAACACACTCTTTGTAGCCATAAATGGTAGTAGGTCCCTTCTTGAACTAGCGCCGACTGTATGTCATGCAAATGTATTGGATTTTCCACATCATTTGTCTTGGTTAAAGGTTTTATGTTGGTTCTAAGCGGTGTATTGCTATTTCTAACATCTAGTATTGATTGATCTTATTCGGATTCCGCTATGAGTTCACACCAATATTCTCACAAACATTGGATGTATTTGCTACTACTATTGTATGTCACAGTTCAAAAAGGAAAGCAATGAGCATTATACTTGTTGAAGGTAATTTTATAATCTAACTATGGTTTCTAAAACTACATACACATCCTGTATTTAAGTTCCTGTGAATGATATCTCCAACCAAGACTTTCAAGGATTCATTTTGATGGTTTTCTTTGAGAAGGTTCAATTAGTTTCCACAAGGTTATCTTTAACCAAACTGTTACAAGCTATTTTACGATCGCATGAATACAAGAGAAATTCCAAGAAATTCCATAGTGATGGTTCTGGAATCTTCCTTATTAGTGTTGCGGCATGCGCTAGAAAGCGTATGCTACAGGCACTTATCGGCTTGCTAGCCGCATTGTATAGAGTCCATTTCTTGCGCGCTTCCCTATCTATCTATATTTGAGTCCGATAAGCAGAGAAGTTTTGATTCATTTCTTGGACTAGGAGATTGAGTCGGTGCTTGAAAGATGCTCTTTCAGGATTCCAAGTTGATTGCAGATCAGGAACAGTTGGCGGCCTCGTTTTTAGTTATTTATCATCATCTTTTTTCTCAATATTTTTTGTTTATAGATCTGAATATTTATAAGCTACATTTTTATTTAGTACAATTCTGTGAGATCGCCATCTTTCAACTGTTTGAGAGTCTGGGAAAGCTTGTCAATTCTGTTATTGAGTATTGATATCTCCCTAGTAAATCTTGCATGCTGAGAGCTGATTGCTTTGAGCTCGGTCATTACATCATATAAGGCTAGGAATGGTTTAGTATCAGATGAAGAATTGCCCGGTGAATTGCCAAATAATTCTAAGTTTTCCTTACCAGCTGATGAGCGCGTTGAAGGTGCCATTTTGATAAATAAATCAAATGTAGGTGGACAGTATGTGAATAAAATTGGTAGAGTTACCTGCGCAAATGGCCTTCTGACCTACGATAGACTTGGGACTCGAAGCACGACTATAATTATTTTTATAGGATGTTTGTTAAGTTCTTTAAGTCTAAGATAAATTGTCTATTCGACAATGTGTCTTGAAGCTAATTATAATGCTAAGCGTTTACATAAGAAAACGCAAAGTTTTTTTGTTGTTTGTTTGTTTGTTATTTAACGTCTGACTAAATAAAGGTTGTGCCAGTATTTACAAATCCCAAATTGGGCAAAGGACGCCAGAGCTGATCACTTTGGGGATCTGAGGTATCAACCACACCAACCTGGAGAGTCGATACCTAGTATATTTGAAGTGCAGAGAATGTTTCACGAAAGAACCATTCCTGTGAAAAAAAGAGAGAGAACAAGTACTAGACAGATAAGTAGGAACGCATTCACCATGACCCAAAGGCCACGGGCTGAGGGAAAACCTGATGAGAAAACCCAGTGGGAAAAACTCCTCAGGAAGCCCTCAGCCATTCCACCCGAACTCTTTTACGGCGAGCAGCCGAGTCCCCCTCCAGTAAGCCATGTGTTGTAGAGACGAAGAAGATTGAGACCCGCGGTGATGAATGGGAATCCTGAAGGGGAGGACTGTGCGAAATTTCTTGGCTATCCCAGACAAGCAAAGCATACTGGGCGTTTACACCGGCACCGCGTGAAGGTGAAGTTTTCGACTTTGCCGGCAGAGAACGCAGTCATCTGTGTTAATCGAGCCGTAATGTGAATTCGAAAAAACTGGTCATGTGACTTAGTTTACTGATTAACGATTCAAATTAGATTTGTACATACGCGTGTTTGATGCTGACTACATCTTGGAACCCTAATAATGCGAAAACTCTACCACTTTCTTCTTACCTAAAAAATTCTTATAATTTAAAAAAACCTTTTAATTTGTGAAAATGGAGTCTCACACTAATCAATTTTGCTCAAACTGTAGACGCTACTGCCCAGTAAGCGATTTTCGGGTCAACAAATTGCGTCGCCGTTTTAAGACGTGCTCCAAGCATAGTAAGAAACATTTTCTACCTGAGACTGAGATAGCTTTCTTTATGAAATAAATAATTGGAGCCAACCCGTAAGTTATATTAGCGCCCTCCCGTGAATTCACGCTGATTAATACTCTACACAGGGTCAATCAAGTCGACTTAATGTTTCATATGTTTTTCAGCTAGATAAACTTCTTGTCAGCTTTTCTCAATCGTTTGAGACCGAGAGTAAAAGTAGAAATGGAAATGAAAATGAAGCTATTTATGAATCTAGCTCATCGAATGACGCGATTAACATGTTAATTTTCTCAATTCGTGATGCAGGGGGCCATAGGTTTCGGAAAATGAGTCATTGTGTGAGATCTGAGCTCTTTTACTATTTTTCTTGCTGTCAAGATGCGGATCAGTGCTCGAAATCGAAATCCGGAGGTAAGCGTGACCGACGTCGAACAGAAAGATTTTCATGCCAAAAGCAAATTGAAGTTAAATCTAGATCCAAAAGAACGTCTTTTATATGTAACACTTCAGCAAAATTACCATGCACCTTACTATGATATTCGATTGTCAAATGAGGCTCTTGAGTTTAATAATTCGCGTTGCGCGGGTCAGACAAAGTCCGAGATATTTCGCGATATACAATTGTCTGATATCTCTAATGTTGATAAGATCGCCAAACATCAGGTATATTATCAATGGCAGCGCGCTAACTCCAATATTTGGCGGCGTGACGCAGATCAATTTACTTCAGCCACGAAAATTCTTTCCAAATCTGAAGATAAACATCGATATGAGATATGTAACTTAAATGGCCTGGCCATATGTATTAATGGTACAACAAATGGTCTTGTAACTAAATCCAAAGAACTTGTAATAGATGCCACGTTCGGAACGAATAATTCAGATATTTTAACACCTAGTCAAACAAATAGCACATTTG
>PEDP01001023.1:0-14788 GCA_002918395.1 Erysiphe pulchra | reverse complement strand
CAGAAGGAACGATCAATAACAATAACAGCAATAGCAATAGCAATAGCAATAGTAATAGCAACAATAATAGCAATAGCAGCAACAATAATAGCAATAGCAGCAACAATAATAGCAATAGCAGCAACAATAATAGCAATAGCAGCAACAACAATAACAATATCAATAACAGCAATAGTAATAATAACAACAACAACAGCAGCAGCAGCAGCAACAGCAACAGCAGCAACAACAACAACAGCAACAGCAACAGCAACAGCAACAGCAACAGCCGCAGTAGCAGCAGCAATAATGGTAATAATAATAGCCAACAAGGTAGTTCTAGTAGCAGTTCAACAAAATCTAACAGAAATTAGATAACTGAACGATTTCGGGACATTACTCTTGAAATGAATAAACTGACATCCTACATAGTTTAGGAGGCCTAGTTAATTTTTTAGCAGGACTAAAAAACAGAGGATGACTAGAGAGAACTAACGAAAATCGGCCAGCTATACCTGATTAATTAAATAATGTCTAATAATATAAATAGGCTTCATTAGCAATACCTAATTTGCCTCTGAGGAGACAACTGAATTGGTCACGAGGTGCTAATTATTTATTTAATAACTTATGCAGTATATATTAAATTCAAGACAATCTAAAATCCTTAATCTCTTTTGTTTCCCCACTCCCATGTGATCTATGCATACTTTGACGATTATTTCAGTATACCTGTGTTATTGGCAAATGGCCTCTCTTCATAAAATAACTATTTACACATGGAAACTGTGTTAAAAACAGATTAAGTGAGCCTCTATAAAACAGGAATAAATCAAGTTTTATGTTAACAATGGACATTTTTACAAAGAGGGGAATAATGTATCATTAGCAAATAATTTCTCTCCGGTACATCGTAAAGAACTGAATTTACATGTTAAGATTTCTTTCAAATATAAATAGTTTTACTTTTTAAATCAATACATTATCATGTAGCAAAGATGAATTAAGGCCATGGAAATATATCACCTAACACCGCTAAGGTCTCTTGACCAAGACATGTTTATCTTCACCCTCTTCATCTATAGCCACGATTCTTGTCGGGCAATTTCACCTATCATGGCCTTGATTATTACACCTATGACACGATCTAAGTCTATGTAGCATCATAGTTGGTCTAATAATATTACCCGCCTTTTTTGCCGTATACTCATACGAAGAGAGTTCCCTTTGAACGGAAGATTCAGAAGCTAAGAACTTTTTAGCTGCTAATTCTGCCATATTGCTCCTACTCAAAGTCCCTGGACTAGAGGTCGACCTCTCTCTCTGCTGGTCAAAAGCTCTTGAACGTCAGTACACGCAGCGACGTAACTCTCCGTGATACTACTATCTTAGATAAGGAACAATCATCTTCACAAGACAGTCGAGCAGGATTTGAATAGGTGTACGTCAATCGAAGAAAACCAAAATTTTTTTTGATCAGAGATTGGATATATCTTGTGAAATCAAGATGACTTCGGGTTCTCCACGGTGCAAACAAGCAGTGATCTTGTATAGTTTAATTGTGCTTTTTGACAAGCCAATTTAGGCCTTCTACATTGTTCTAAGCTCTTTATGTTGCACACCCACGTAAATTATATTTGTCTAAAAAATGTCTTTCAACGAAATAAAACTTCAAAAAGCTATTTCAGCCTTCAAAAATGGCGAAATTACTTCTCTGAGAGCTTCTTCTTCGGTATTTAACGTTCCTCTTTCCACTCTCCACAATAGAGTGATTGAAAAATCAACCACCCGTCGTGCAGGAGCAAAAGCCTAACAATGCTTATCTAAAGAGCTAGAAGACTATTTAGTCCAATGGATTACCAGACTAGACCGTATTAAACAAGTCCCCTCACATATTCGAATTCGGGAGATGGCTGAAAAAAATACTAGAAATAGGAGGCGATACAAAGCCGCTTGCTAGGCGATGGGTCACCAATTTTCTTTCGTGACAACCTCAAGTTAAAGCTATGATTGGTAAGCCTATTGATCGTTCGAGAGTTGAGACATCAACTCGAGAAGCAAATGGCTAATTCTACACAATTTTCGAAAATATTGTAAGCAAATTTAACGTCGTTCAGGAAAACGTGTGGAACATGGACGAACATGGTCTCGCGCAAGATCTATGTACTAATCAGTGTGTTATTGGGGAGTCAAATAAGAACTTCACATACAAGATGGCATCACAGGTTCGAGAATGGGTCTCGATTATTGAGACTGTTAGTGCTACCTCCTGTGTAGCTCGGCCTCTGGTAATCTTCAAGGGCGCTGCACTATAGAGCAGCTGGTTTGAGGAAGATGTATCTGACTGGATCTACACCACTTCTGAGAACGGATGGACATCCGATCAGGTTGCATTTGGATGGTTGAAAACCAATTTTATACCAGAAAAAAAAAAACCACTGAATGAGTTATCGTGGCGAATCCTACTACCTGACGTTCACACAAAGGTGGATTTTCAATGGGAATGTTTCCAGAATAAAATATATTTGGTATACATGCCCCCTCATAGATCTCATATACTATAGCCCCTTGATTTGTCGTGTTTTTCGCCTTTAAAAATACGATATCGCCAGCTACTTGGTGAGCTCACGTCACTTGACGTCTCAGGACCGATCAAGAAGCAAAATTTTATCAAATGCTACCATGAAGCACGCCATGACCGCCTTACTACTAAAGCCCAGATACAAGGTGGCTGGCGGGCTGTGGGCTTATTCCCGTTCAACAGACTGAAAGGTCTAAGGAATCCGTTTGCTCTATCATCAACCCAAAAGTGTCCAAAAAGACCACAAAAGTAGACCAAGAAGCGTCAATTTGAAGAGAGAAAAAATACTCAGAAATCCTCTGATGTTTGTAATTGTATTCAGAGTCTCCGGACCCAATCTAAGCCCATAAGAAGGAGAAGCACGGCTTTGTACAAGGCCGTGAAATCTATTGGTAAACTTCAGGCAGAGCTTGTAGAGCAGAGACTCTTAAACAAAGCCCAGACTTTTAAGATCGAGCAATTATCAGCTTCGAGAAAGAAGAGAAATATAGTAATTAACCCTAACACTCAGTTTGGGGATATTGAAGCTATCGAAAGAGCGCAGAACCAGGTAAGGGAAGCAGAAGCTAGAGAGATGATAAATCAAAATAACGTTATGACGGAGACTGTAGAAACATAAAGTCATGAAAGGACATATTCATTTGAGGACTGCAAAGTAAATTTTGAATTGTAAAGTAAAATTTGTAAAATAATCCCCAAATAATCTAATTACTTCATGCTACAGCACGTGTTTCAAAGGGGAGGTCGTTGGTCGTCCCAAAGGGGGGGTGCTCGAACTTAACCTGCCCGTCCCAAGTGGTAACTTATTCTCGGTTAAGTTAAGCGCAGTCAGTCGGGCTGCAAAAAAGAATTCGCAAAACTGGATAAATTTCAAATAACTACAGTAAAAAGTTGAATAAACTAATTTCTACGAAGCAAATTTAAAACGGTCATACAGAGTGCTATTTGAAATTAAATTACAAATATAAACGGTGTTGTCTATGTCAAGATTATTGTTCAAGTAGGAGGAGGAAGGGGGATATTTTAGTAAAACAAGATCCGTAATTAATGCTCGGTCGGTTGTTTTGATGGGGGGGGAACAATCACACTTTATTGATGTTTTCACTACTTACTACTTTGCGAAACACAACACAATTCATAAAGAAAAATATCTCCATTATTTGGAATTGAAATAAATTTACTTTCAGATAATAAATACAAGCCTTTTTTATTCTCTTTCTATCTTGAATGACGATAATTTACCAGACGCCTACGCTAGAATTCACTCCATGTCTACCCTTTAATGACCATGACCTGTCAGTTTGTTACATATAGGTTGCTCAAATTATCATAATTTTGTTTTTCAAGTATCAATACCTTCATCTTTTTCTAAACTAATCTCTTTCTCACTTGACTCATAATTTTCGTCTCTTGCATCTTCAGACCTTATACCTTCAATTGTTTTTCGCCGTTGAAGTCTTCTCTCTCTCATTGCATCTCTAATTTTTGAACTAACAACTTCAAGCCCACTTGCTGAATCTAGAGTGCTTAGACTCTGAAGAGGAAAAGTTTCACAGCTAATAGCCTCACCCCTGCTGCTACTTCGACTCCTACTTCTTGAAGGTGGTCGCGTTGCAAAAAGAGAGATGTTCCCAAGGTTACTAAGTGATTCGCTCCTAGGTAAATGTCCGTTCATCCTATTCATTACGTAATCAGTCGAAATTTTGTAAAATCCAGGCCATTCCATCTCCGATATGCTAGAGTGATCGCTTCCCCGACGATGAAATTCCATGCGGGTTGGTGTGATAGGGCTCGACCCTTCAAAAACGAATGGATCAGCGACAATACGGCTGGCATCAAAGTCAGGGAAGACTTCGGGACCAAGTGTATTAATGACGTTTGTTACTTGTGCACTTAGCTTTTCGCGTCTTTCTTTGAGTTTGCGAATGCTATTACTAGAAGCTGGGTAAAGAGAAAGTAAAAGAGGACGTAAAGACTTAACAACATCCATTCCAACTTCTCCAAAGCGGAGTGCAGCAAAAGTTATTGCCGGAAAGATAATGTAACCAAAAAGAACCACTGCCTTTAGCGGTACCCACTGTGGCACATAGCCTTGAATGCGATTTCGGTAAGTCCAGTAGGCAAGCATAAAAGTGTACACATTATAAAGAATAGGAGTAAATATAAGTGCGACCAAGAGTTTCCATGTTGCTACCACATCTCGACCCTGTAGCTTTACTGTTGATGATGCAAGAGCTTCTCGAGATTTCTTAATGCTAATTACCTTTGATGCTACAAATACTGGGCTAAAGAGAACCAGACCTGGAAGTACACCAATTGAGAGAATAGATATTTTTCCCAGTCGATATAGCAAGAGAGGTATAATTTTTGGAATAGAATGCTTTGCATATTCAACCTGATGATCTTTAATATTCATATATCGTAATTGTTTGTTGTAATTTGTGACAGCTTTCTGCAAAGACACAACCCGTGGATCATTTTTGTAATGTGTGTATCCTTTGACTAATCTTCTATTTAATTCTACAACCATAGGAAGTGGAAGATGTCGACCAGTTGGATTGTAGAGTCTTCGAGCCGCTTGAATAAGCATAAGCGTGTCATAATCCGGACTAGTAACAGTTACAGCAACTAAGGATTGGTACACTGTCTCTAATAATTTGCCTACAGCCTCCCTCCGTTCCCCATTTCTATAGAGCTCAACAAGCTCTTTTGGAATGTCAATTGGATTTCCAAATTCAATAACAGCACGGGATCTAAATTTGTGAGCATGAAAATAGTTCAAGCCACAAGGAATTATCTTTAAATTGCTATTGGGATCAGCTGCTAGTGCGCCGAGTGCCATTATCGCTACACCAGCCTTTAGAGGGAGTAGCTCGGTCCGATCGTGACTCCCTCCTTCAGGAAATATCCCGACAGCCCCACCGGAACGGAGACGGTCAAAAACAGCATCGTAGACCTTTGTTTGATCTACCTTGGGCGCGATTTTAAAGGGTGAACCTCTGAAGACTGTTTCTGTACTGTTTGATAAGTTCTCAACACCAGAATCATTAAGATTTTTGGGGGGGGTTAACTGTATCACAGCAGCTCGATCTCGAAAGGGTTTCTTCAGTCTTACTTCTTCAAGACTAATTATTTCTGCTATTTCAGCATTGGCAGCAACCCCATGAACAATTGGCAGTACCAGTAGGTCGCCTATATTTGCTTGCTTTGTACCAAACTTTGTACCAAATCCACGTATTAGAAGTGGGTCATCATCAGGTTTAGGCATATAAATTGTTCCATCTGCAGGTCTCACCATATCAAGAGCTCGCGCTACGGGCATGGCACCAACTTTTCGCGCAAACCATCCAATCAGCCATCTATCCATAGACTTCGCTGCGATAAGAAAGGAAGCACGTCGGCGACAATCATTCCTGAGTGTTTTCATGAGTATTAGAGGATCAACGAACTAATTTAGATGGAGTCAGTACACGATATATTTCGCGTACAGGTTTCACTGACTTGATTTGCATGAGGCGCAGCTACTAAGATAATAGGGCCTTTTCTGGGTACTTTCCATGATCCACGGGGATGTACTTCACGAAAAAAAAGGTCAATCATGATTGAAAAGATCCAAAGGAAAAAGTCGTAAATCCAGTTTGTCATAGGGTTCTTTTCCAAATGTCGTGAATTAATAGCGGGCGTCTGCTCCCGAGCTCCATAATTATCTGCCATTTCTAATAGTCGTAGAGCTCTTCAGATACATCAGTAAGGGAAATCCGGTAAAGATGACCGAAAAAATAAGAAAAGAAAGATTTTTTTGAGAGTTGTCTAATTCAATGTGAAAACGAATTTTTTGTACTGGAGATGACGTGCGTGAAGCTCAGAGATAGGATAACAACCCACTCAAGCTAATATTTGATGACTTGGACCGTTGCCTTGGTGTCATGACAGCAATGGATTGTAAAGCAACACGTATCGAGGGATGAAAGTTAGATAATAGGGTACGCAAATAGGAGAGCTTCTGGCTGGAGATGAAGCGCTTACAATTCCTTGGTAGCTTAACACTCAAGAATTTATTCAGGGTTCACAGACCGATCCGGTCCAGTTGGGAGGAGGGGTAGTGATTAAGTAATTAGTGAGCTGCTTAATAATTAATGATACTAATTAAAATTTATGATATACAAGATGGACTTAGGAACAAACGCTGGCACCAATTATCCACTGTCTATCATGTACTAAATTGACTCTTCGTAGCGTTGATTTTTTCGTCTAGATCTTCCCTAACACGGAATCTACTTTGTCAGACCTATGGATTTCTGAGTTGTAGATGGTGAGCATTTCTAGCAAGTATGCCTAATGCTCCTGGTTTCAAAGATAGGATACGAAAACTAAACACGACGTTTTCTACATTCATTCGACAATTATCAATATAATAGGATACGGATCACCGATTCCTCTAGCCTTTGCTGTTGACTTTATGTTAAGACCAAACTCGATTGTGCTGATTATTTGATCTGAAAATTAGCTTGAACCTACAAATTTCGCCCACAGGAGATGCATATGCGCTGTAATAGCAAATTAGATGAAAAGTGAAGAGTAGAATAGTGGACCAAATTCGTCACTATTTCTCCGGCAGAGCGTGCATCTATATTACTCGTGTTATTAACATGCAAAATAGGCTACTACCATTTTCCCCCCCGGCGTACTTCTTTGGCCTTCGGTATGTAAGGAGGCAAATTCTTGATCACTGCGTACTAAACATGGTACAGAATTCTACCGCACCCTCCACACTCTGTCGATATCCCTGTGCTTTTTACAAGTCATTCTTGGCCAATAAAGTTTCCAGTATAGACCAGCTCGTTGGCCCTAGCAACAAATTTTTGTCTAAATAGATAACCCCAGCAAGGCTCAGACTCTAGACATTTTTTTCATGAGATATGGGTTTGACTATTATTGACGAGAAAGAGGCTTTAATAATCCATTAGATTACCGTTTGAAACACCAGATGGTGTGATGGTGAATGGCTGACTAGCTGGAATTATGACTTTACGAGGAAAAAATAATGGAATAAGTAGTGGCTTTTGTTACCGTTACTAAATATACAGTAAACATCGGGTTTAAGCAAAGCCTCTTGCATGGCAAAACAGGTTGCTTATATCCGAAAGTTGCTTTAATTTTTTATGTTAGTGAATTTTAACGTAAATTGCAAAAAGTAGCTATCAATACTATAGATTGAACTCTATGTGTTCGGTAATGGCTCAATAAATTTGCTCGATATGCCATTAATCAGCCTGAATTTACGTCCAGACCGATACATCTACTCTTGGTAGAGACGCTAGTTAAGCAATTCAATGCCCTTCTGAGTATGTCTTTTACTAACAGAAAAAGCTAATTCATCCTCCAACGCCTCCTCGATATCTCAAGTAAGCAAATACGAATCATCTATTCTCGGCTGAAGAGTTTCTCTTCAAATTTTGTAATATCTTCTACGGGCCCTTCGAGAAGATTCATTGATTAAAGCTGCTTCGATTGATTGCTCAAGCTCTTCTGGTCGCTGCATATTTCTCCAGCCTTTGCCAGAGATTTCTAAAATGGATTTTGAAAAGAAACTAAAATAGCTGCTGGTGTTTTTCAGGCTGTACAATTACAAACACTTACAAATTAGAACCATCACATCCAACTTTAATAAAGGCTCGTAAGTGAAACTCCCTTCTCTGAAGTGCCCAAATTGACGGCGATCTGCAATGGAATTAGACTAAAGTTAGGTGAGAATGAAAGAACGTCTAAACCAAAGAGAAACTATAGATTATGAGGGAAAATAGTATGTCATTTCAATTAAGCAACCATAGCTAAAAGTTGCTCAAGCTCGATGTTTACTGTATTTGAACAATCGTTATTCGCAACCTAACTTGAAACAGCTTTTATGCTAACACGGCTTAATATAGCGTTCTATACTTAAAATATACTGTACTTATCTAGCGAGCACAGCTCCATTTGATAACTGAGTGCCACGACACAAGATGCAAGATGCTAGGGTCGGATGGTAGAGTGGTATACCGTCCAGGCCCTCAGAGTCTGAATAGCCTAGGCACCTACCCTACTCAAAATAGGAGGTGATTAGTTCAAATTCAACATACCAAGCCATATTTCGCGTGGTTGATGGGTTTGTGATATCCTTGGATGTATGTTAACGGTTGAGAGTCGACCAATTGTGACGGAAAAGCGATTGTACTTCGTAGTAATACCTACAAGTGGAATCCGAAACATGTACCCTAAGAATAGTAGAATAATCTAACATGTAAATAAATACTGTCACTTTCTTGTAGCCTCAAAACGGCATACACATTAAATCTCAAAAAAACACATTGTAAAACTCGCTTAGAGTAGCAGCCCTAGCAGGGTCTAGATCAATAGTCAGTAGCTAAATTGACTATACTTCCTTGCCGAATATACTTACCGGGAAACGATGTACACCTCTCACCTAACTCTTACCAGCTGAATACGCAGAAGCCAGGCTACACTTGAGTAAGGAAATAGCAATGAATAAGTAGCTTTATTAGTTTTCATATGGTCACAGTGCGTTAACGAGCACAGTACTGTTATATTATCAAACTGGGAATTGGAGTTTCTCCGAAAGATTCTGTGCATTCGACTAAAGCCTAATATCGCGGGATAAAAACGTTGATCCGGCAAACTTCAACGGGATTTGGATTCAAAGCGTGCCATCCATCTAAATTTTCAACGATGAATGACCGTTTCTACTCCTTACTTTTAGATTCATAGCGGGATTTTCACTGATCCATCATCTTTCTATATTACCATAACTGTTGATATAAAGGAGTCTTTCTCGGATTTGAGGCAGGAGTTGTCTCGTCCAAAAGTAGCCTCTTGTCTTACATCAAGTCAATTGTATTTTGCTCGTTCTAGACGATGGCCTTCTAATTTAATGTGCAATAATTACCTCAGGTTAAGACTGTGCAGTTGTTGTAAATTCAGTTCGGTGCAAGTTATGGATAACGCCTCTCTTCCTTATCACGAATTGAGCCAAGAAAAATATCAAGCGATGCCTTACATAAAAAACAAATTCTTCAAGGCAAAGTACCTGGAACTTCTCGATTATTTTACTGGTATCGTATTATCTTGAAAAGAGACGTC
Source organism: Erysiphe pulchra (assembly GCA_002918395.1). Classification (NCBI taxonomy): domain Eukaryota; kingdom Fungi; phylum Ascomycota; class Leotiomycetes; order Helotiales; family Erysiphaceae; genus Erysiphe; species Erysiphe pulchra. Next base: position 5,091 of record PEDP01001023.1, on the reverse strand, counting down.
TGTGCATGTGTAGACATGTTGAGATTATAGATTATGAGCTTGAGAACATTACATTACGTCTGTATCTTAATCTAGAACTAGATGATGTTCCATAGAACACTAAAATAATTGTTAAATGGAGAAATAGTAGAAGTCACTTAGATAAGTTGACTCTCAACGTAGGTTGAAGGTATGAGGTTTGTGAGTATGACACACCCCTGCACACAACCAAATCTGCGCCCATCTATCTATCTACAATGTTTGGATACTAAGACTAAACTCTACTGTATGTGCTGGATTTCATATCGACCATTTACTATGTGTACAAGTGATTCTTTACTAGCTCTATCCACCAGATAAGATTCCGAATAATCACATGTCGCATAAGTTATCCAACTTGCAGCTCTCTCTTCTATCGGATGAGTCCCGACCAATCACGACAAGAAATCTCTAAGACGTACATAGAGCTACTCCTTATTTAACTGATCACTAGAAGCTCTCTCCGATCTAAGAGCAGACGATTCTCTAATATATAATCAATAAAGATGGTAGATGAATTCCACTGCGACTTTATGGTGTAGAAGATGTGGCCAACCTTCTGCTGGATTCGTGCGGCAGGAAACATATTAGCAATCATTGAGCTTAACGATTCATGGACGTTCATGGCGTTTATCACATTACTTATTGGGCTGCTGAGACATATTTTGGTGATTAAAACTACTTTGATTGGACGCAAAGATACAGAATCTGATCTTGAACGGATTCGGCATTTGCACAAAGATATCAAAAATATTACAAATTGTGGATACGTGAATTTGATACTTGATAACTATAACTACTATCTGTTAGTAGTGCTCGATCAATACTGCAAAAAGTACAAAATTATTACTTCTAGAATGCCCTTTCAATTGCTTGAATCTTAAGATTTTGCATTGTACTTGACCTTGAAGCGTGCATTCAGGGGTCAATTCAACCTCTTGATTAACCGCATCACTAAGTTCGATTTCTTTGTTGCATTCCTGGTAGCACTTGACAAGGACTTTATAGAAGAAGAAATCAAATTCAAAGGAGACTATATACCGCCTTGATACCTAGATTTGGTAATTCCAGACCTAATTGTAATGACTTATATCGTTACAATCTCACTCAATAACTTCCCATGAATAGGAGACGTAGACGCTATCCAATCCTCAACAAACTGTTCTGTAGTCCAGTTTCTTTAAAAAGTCTTAATTCTTAACATTGGAACAGCTTTTCAGCAGAATTTCTTTTTGATGTAAATAAGTTGGAAAAGGGTGAACAATTGATGGCACAGTCGGTTTCCTAATTGAGTGATCGATTCTAGACTCTTCAAAATGCGAACACTGCTCTCGCCAGAGTGTCAAATGAATTTGAGAGAAGCTTATAGGGCCACTTAATATTGTAGGCTCTCGGGTTCTAAAAAGGAGAAACGACTAGCAGCTGAAATCAGCGGCGGTGGCGCCGAGGATCTGGACCTAAACCAACCGAGCGTATGGCGCTTTGGTAACTGCTATAAGCCTGGGGATAATGCACAAACTTGTAGCATGAAGGTAGAAATCCCAATCATTCCGAATCCGATTGAATTTAATCAGCTTGATGTGTTGCAAATTGTGACGTCTTGTCAACCGATTGATCCCTGTAGCATTTGTTAGTAAACAAATGCCTGGATGCCTGTGAGACGGAACCCGTCCTCCGGGATTGCCAGGAGATTTCGTCGCGTCTCGTCGCATAAGAATACAATTAAACAATGACTCAACACCGCGTCCCTTTCATTATTTTGTAATTAAGTAGAATGGGTAGGCGGAATCCAAGGGAAAGGGAATAGAATCATGTAGACACTAATTTTTAGTATAAAGTACTTCCCTATCTCAAGTTTAGATAGAACCATAGATAAATTTTAAGCTACCTTATTTACTTAGTAGCTCAGCACTAGTACTTAAACTGTGACATAGGAAATTGACTCGGTTTATGACACCCATTTTATAGTAAAGTACCTTTTATAATCAAAATAAATAAGAGTACTCTTTCTACAGCAAGAATAACAAACTATTGAGATCAAGTGAGTTTATTCGAAGAAATCAATTGGAAAAATTCGGCTCTCTATTTTTCTTGACTATTTATTTTATTATGGTAACAATAATTGATTGAGCTGCACTCCAACTCGAATCTTCGATTTTACATTTACTTTTCTATTTTGTAATAAGGGAAATAGTAATAGTAATAGAAAGAATATATTAAGCTAATCGCGTTGAACTAGGTTTGAGTGGCATCAGATATCAATCCTCGGTACGAATCCACTAGGGTCAAATTATATTTTAACTAGCTACAGTGTCTAATTTATTAAATTTAAATACATGTGTAAGTAGTAGAACATAGGAATTCATTAGGGGCTTTAAGCTGATCTTAGAGCTACTGTAAAATTGGTGTGGTCAAACGAAATAAAATGCTACACTAGCCTGTAAATCCTTTATGTGTGAAAAGATTGCAAAAATACAAAGGTAGTAAATAACATGAGATTATACTTTAAACTGCGAAATAACTTACATTATGCTGGCGGTAGAAAAGAGCTATATAATCCGGCTTGAACGATTCCATATGTAATTAGATAGTTCGTTAAGCCCTTGATTATGCGTTTATTTTGCGATTTATTTTGACCCAATAGTAGAATGGCGAGGAACCATATCCATACAGGGTATGAAGAAGAAGTCCTTGAGATAATTTGGGCATGAGCAGTGGTGAAAGTTCCGATGGCTAAAATGAGCTGTGAAATAGCTAGATTCCGAAAAATCCAATAGTAAAGATCGTTTATTCTGGGATTTCCAGTGGAATCACGAGATTTTGTGGTCTGTTCCGAGTTGGAAAGATTTAATGCCCAAATTCCAGAGACGAAAATCAGACTGTACATCGGTGCAGAAATCAAGAAAAGTGGAAGATTAGAGAATTTCCAGTACCTAAATAATCCAACATCCCTATTAGAATATCAGTTTACCTGACTTCTATTAACCATTACACGGAAGTTACCAGTAGTAGCTCTGAACAAACTGATATATACTAGGAAAAATCCTATCACACCATGGCCTTTTTACTGCAAGATTTTCTGCACAGTATTCGCTGTAAGCAATATATTGTGGTATAATAGAGCCGCTACCGACAAACAAGCCAGCAACACCAGTTAGAAGCAAGTGACGGATCGAGCTGAAGCGAAAATTATTCTTAAGATCCCAAAGGGTTCGAACAGCTTCCTCGAATATGAGAAGACCATTCAGAATTGCGTTACTCCGAAAAGTAGTAGCGATGCCAAATAAAGCCCCTGAAATTAGAATTAAAAAGTCTTGAGACAAGCTCTTTTTGGCATCAAACGATACTGCAAAAACGAGAATGCCAGCAAAACTTAGAAATGCGCAGGGACTTTCGGCATATGGTGCTGATAGAAATACACCAGCCGGTGATATGATGTGAAGGCAAGCTGTACAAAAAGCAAAAATCTCAAGATTTTGCCCCGTGAAAATCCTTAAGGTGAGAGTGAACAATAAGATCACAGATAGGAAGTGAGTTGTATGAGCTATGAGAACTCCCGCAACACTTTCTAAACCATTGAAATCAGAAAAAAATTTCCTGAGACCTGAAACTTGTAAGTAATTTTATAAACACTTAAAAGTAGAAATAGAAGAAACAAGCAAAAGTCAAAAAAAAGTATCCTGACCTGAAGTGCAAAGGGCCATAAATCTAGTCATACCCCAGCCAAACGCCCAATCTTGCTCAAAAATATATCCTCGGCTTGAGATGCTAACATAATAAATAGCATCCCATCGTGTCAACTTCTGAGCTAAATAGCGAACAAGAAAAGGAAGATCTTTATCATATCCAGAAGTAAACAAAAGATTGGAGGATGTGTCATATCCTGGACCTGGACTACAGGCAACAACAGCCAATATTAAAGCTTTCCACCCAATAAATAGTAGTGATAACTTTTTGACATAGTCCCAAAAATGTAATTTTGCAGTGCTCATAGCTCCGGCGAGAATTAATTATGTATGTCAATAAGAGACTTCTTGTCTAGTAGGTACTAGCTAGTTTACACCTGCTATATTTTATCAAAATACCTTTCCTTTTTTCCCTTATGCATCCATCAGCTATGATTTTTATATTCGACGAGAGTATCTGAATTATGTTCCTTTTCTTTGTCCAACAGTAGATAGCAACTGTGTTGTCTCTTTGGCAACTTTCTTTTCCAAGTCCCAACTTCGCGGGGAATTATAAACCCTTAGTATTTTCTAAACAATGGATCATGTTAGTCTAAATTCTTCACGAATCGAAATACTGGTTTCTACCCTTAATCTTGAGTTCTCACTCCTTAAATTACTTCATGGAGAGTCACCATACCGTTGCGGAATTCTTCCCGTAAAACGCCTGAGGAAGAGCCGGTGAAGATTACTTTTTGAAACGTGAATTATTCTTTCATTTCACGAAAATTTTTCAATTTCCCAGCCATTTGACAAATTTCTCATTCGACATTATTTTAGGGGAAGTATATCAATTAAAAATTTTGGGAATAACTGTGTATTGATAGGAAAGATCTTGGGTCTGAGTAGTTATTTGACAATTTGAGTCTATTACCAACTTACCATAGTGTCATAAATCCGATAAATTTATTGATATCATTAAGATAGATATTAGCCATTCCCTATGATCAAATTTACTTTCTATGATAATCACAGTGGATGTATATACGGTTATGTTGCTAGAGAAACAGCTAGTAAACAAAGATCAACAAAACTACTCTGACAGATTAGGTGAATACGATAAATCTTGAAAATCCACAGAATCAATCCATCAACCTCCTAGTATTATTATTAATAGGGTCTCCAACGATATCTGCGAGTGTAAAGATCGTGCGACTGATGCGCCTGCTGCCTTTCCCGCAGGCTTAGATTATGCTTAAAGATGAGGATAAGAAGTTAAAGATGAAGATAATGGTCTGTTTAGATTATGAGCTGATTAAGGACATGACATTACCTTTGTAATGTAATAGAGGAACTTTTACTACTATTAGTAAAAGTTAGGGGACTGTGTAAATGGGTATTTATGAGT
>PEDP01001022.1:0-14790 GCA_002918395.1 Erysiphe pulchra | reverse complement strand
TAGTAAACAATAAATCTATGTTGTACAGGAAACCAAATTAAGGCAACCGAGAACTGATTGGCCAGCGAAGGGTTGGTGTGCAGATGATCTACACGAAAATTACCCTTTTCTGGGGGTTAGATGAATAGTGTATAGGGGTTAGATGAATAGTGCATAGGGGTTAGATAATTAGTTTGGCCCTAAAATAAAAACTAGACTAAACTAAACAAAATAAATAAATAAATATGAATTCCCCCTATAGCTGTAGCTAAATGACAAGGGTATCCTCTCGCTTAAGTTTACATGGGTGTCCCCCCGACTAATTCCAATTTTTTGCTGTTTGGTATTTTGATAGATCAGAGGTCTTCCCCACTTCGTGCACACGTCACGCGTTACTATTATTATTGATGATTATTTAATAGCGCTCGCAATTCAACCCCTTAAGTAAATCGCTAATATTACTCCGAACGTATGTATGCAAATTTTTACTACCTCAAAGTGCACTAGTTGACGGATTTACTCTCCCTGATCTCGACACTGGCTGTAGGTGCCTCAGCTGCATTTGAAGCTTCCTCAACGATAATAGGCTCTGGAGGTATTTCTCTTCTTGCTGGACGTCCTTCGTGGTCTTTTATTAAGAGCCTTCGTCTCCTATTCGGTCTGTTTTTGAGCCTTTCTAGCGTCCTTTTGAGCCTCCCTTTGAGCCTTCTTTAAAGCCTCAGCTACCTGTCGAATAGCTTTAGTCGTAGCTTTATTATCACGCTTCCTCTAAGCTTCTTGCTCCTTCTGAGCCTTCAGAGTAGCCCTGTCTTGTATCCGGCTCAGTTTATTCAAAGCGTCTTGCTCTATTTATTTGTCTCTTTGCTCTTAATGTTCAAAAGCTGCTCGAACTTTGCCAGGGCTAAATAAAAAGTACCCCTGAGCCTTCCTGAACTCTATACTGCTCTCTAAGCTTTTCACTTCTCTTCTTCCTTTTCTTATCATGCCTAAGAGCCTCCATTGCGTTCTCCTTTGGAATCCTCTCAAGCGTGACTTGTGCTTTTTTACTCTCAAGCTCATTAGTAAGAGTTTTGACCACTTTCTTGGCTATCTTGTCGAGAGTCTTATTCACAAAGGCCCTAAGCTTCTTCCTTACAGAAGGGGAAGCCTAGCAAACAGAAGGACTACTAGATAAGTCTACAGCTTGTTGATGCTGATTGACCCTGGTCCTTTGATTGAAGCTTATCAAGCACAATAGCTGGATTGAAATGAAATAGGCTAGTTTTGGCCTAACTAGAGGCTACTTTCTTCTTGGTGAATGCTTGCTGCCAAGCTAGATAGAGAAACTTGAAGAGATCTCTTTTACTTACCCTCGTTTGGCCTTCAGAGAGTCTAGTTTGGTGGTCGAGGTTTTGGCTATAGTATATAGCTAAGGGAGAGAAACAACTAACGTCTAGAGGCTGCAATCGATGCATAGAATGAGGTGGATACATAGCAATAAGGATCTTATGCTGTTGCGCCCATTCGAGGAACTTTAGAGTGACGAAAGAGCCATGACCATCAACGAATAAAAGTCTCCAGCGCCGCCTAGCTTTTCCTTGGGTTTCTTTATGGAACAGACCTTCTAACCACTTGAAACCGATGTCATCAGAGGTCCAGCCATTTGGTGATACAGTAAAATAAGTATGGTGTTCGGTGGAGTTGAATTCTTATAGCCAGGAGTCTTAAACTGAGCCAGATGTACTGTCGTAGATAAGAAGAGGAGGTAAAACTGATCCATCTGCACAGATTGTTGCTACAACTGTAATTCACTCTCTGGATCCACCCTTCCCAGCTCCTAGAAGCTTCTGAGATTCCCCGAGATCTTTCGGAAAGATTCTTTTGGCCTTAGTTAGCCTCCCAAGGAGAAAGCCTTTCTCGTCCATATTCTCAAGTAGGATCTCGTATTCCTTGATCTTCTGCTCGATAATAGAGAAGTATTGCGTATATGAAGCTATAGAATCAGCTTGATGTCTCTCTGGATGAAGGTTCTTGAGTTAACCGGAATCTATATTGACTTTATGCCTCAGAACAAATCTGTGTTCTTTCCAGGGGTCTGCCCCCTATCTGAGCGGCCATGTTAGACAAAATTGCTGGTGTGGGTGGAATGCATCTCTGAAAGAATTGCCTGATGCCCTAATAGCTGAAAAAAGAATAAAAGTTTAGCTTTTTTTTCTTTTGGGGAATGTAAATAAAATCAGAGGGGATATCTACAAGGATTATTATCAGCGAGCCAATCAAAAAAAAAAAAAAAAAAAAGAAGATAGATAGATAGATAGATATTATGGTGAAGTTTAACCACACCCACCCTACTTGAATAAAGCATCTCGCGCGTGGCCGTCCAATTCAAAAGTCCGATGTTTGTTGTCCTAGGCAACGCTGGATAAGCTTAGTTAGATATATTCAGCCAATCAAAATACAGTATTTTAGAATTAGAATTAGAATTAGTTCGACCCAGCCTTATTAGCAACAAACGTGCTATTAAAATGCTTCAAATATAGATTTACATAAACTGTGGTATTCAAGAGAATAATTAAGACCGACAGTTATACAAAGAAAAATTATATAGAACACATTACTTTCTCTCTAACTCCTGATTAATGTTATAGTACAGTTTAAAAAACGAAAGAATATCCCCACTAGTGTACATAGATTGCGACTTATTAATAGCAGTTGATTTCCTCCCTGGGTATCGATTAAAAGTTTTTTAAATAAAGAAAAAGTGAATCGTCATTTTCATTCGGACTGGGTCTCCGTTTCTCCAACCTCAACGTTCATATATATCATTAAACATATTCGTAAATCCTGATTAGACTCATTCGAAGTCCAGCTTATTTTCTTTCTTTTTTTTTCAAATTACCTAATTAGATAGATAGGTAAATGAAAGTAAGATTTCAAAAAAATCTCCTAAAAAGATTTGAAAAATTTATCCTTTGGTGGCACTATAATGTTCTTTTTGTTACTTCAAGTTTTTTCACTTGCTTTGCACCAAGGATGTCTTAAAACTTCCTCTATAGTAGCTCTGGTTTCAACATTTCGATCAAGCATTGCACGAATTAGGCTAAGATTATCCTCATTCATTATATAAGGAATTCTTAGATTACCTTCTTTAATCTCATCAGGGGTGCTGAACGGCTTTTCTTTGTAGACAATTGTGTAGAGGAGAATGCCTAGTGCCCAGACATCTTGTTCTTTGCCACGATATGGTTTTCCAGAAAGAATTTCGGGTGCAGCAAAGTCTAATCAAGTGTCAGTTCGGAAGTATCTGAACGTGGCATAAAACCAAGTTTACCGATTGTTCCTACAAAGACATCGAATGGACCATTTTTGATATATGCAGCACTACCGAAATCGATGAGTTTTATTTTTCCTTCCCTATCTAGAACTATATTTTCGTCCTTAATATCTCTATGTACGATAGACGCTTTTGTATGAAGATGGCAAATGGCTTGGGCTACCTGGACAAAAATATTCCGACATTCATCTTCTCCCATATTGGTCCGGAGCTCAATGTAGTCAAAAAGATCCATTCCAGGTAAACCATGTGGTACCGTCTCTATGTAGTAATTGACTTCATCTTCGAAAAAATCGGTCATTTCGATAATATTAGGGTGCTGAAGACCACCTTGACGTAGAAAATCTAAAACATGAATTTCTAAAGGTACTGTCCCTAGTCTTCGATCACGAGTCCAAGTATCAATAAGTATACGACGCTTGGTAACGTACTTGATGACCATCTTTCGATTACTATCTTTCTTGTACCTGACTAATTTGACCTGACCATATGCGCCTTCTCCCATTTCCTCAAGAATGACAAAGTCATCAATAGTTTTTTTTGCTACAGGTTTCAAAACTTCTTGAGTAACATTAACCTCACTGTCGGTCTTAGATCTGAAAGGGTCGTAAACGGAGAATTTTTCCATTGATAGATTATGGCTGTCCTCTTTTTTTTTGATCTTGTTTGAAACGTAGAGGTCCTCGCCATTGTTTCTTTCACTCTGCTTCATGGCGATTGGATTCAAATCCTCTGTTAAACAATGATTTGTTGTCGCCATGATGTGCAAAATCATGGTATGGCGGGGGGAGAATAGAGGCCTGCAAGTAACCGAGGTCTGCGTGCGGACGTTGGTTTTACTTAAAGGAGAAAATGGTTCTAAAAAATGACCAATTAGAAAAAAAATTCGGGTTGTATAACTATTTTGTGCATTCATTGGGACACTAATGAACTGACTCATTGGATTATTACGTAGTAACAATCCAACATTATTCACCACGTTGCGACACAAAAGAGGGAATGAGTAATTAATTATACCACTAGCGTCTCCGCTTTAATGTCAGATTTTGTCTCAGATATGGCTAGCTTCTGCTATTAGTGACTTCAGAAGTTGTATCTTTTAAAGATATCTTTTTATACAACATAAAAAAGTCCTTTTTATTTAGTCTAGAGCCGGGGCTCTATTTCTCAAGGAAAAAGAAAAGATTTGCCGTCTCCGCTGTTTAAAGATAACTAATCCGCCCCTTGATACTTTCCCCTCGCCCTAGAGCTAGCCAGCTAGTTGGTAGTGGATCGTCAAAGAGCGTAGGAAAGAAATAACTGGTAACATGTCGTTAATTCTTAAGAATAAGCTAAATTTCCAAGGATAATAATTACGTGAGTAGTAAATACACACATACTGCCCCGCGGCGGCTTATCAAATGAGCAAAAGTTTTGGGTGTTTTCGCTGTTCTTGGGTGGCTAAAGTATGTGCTATTTTTAAGTTTCTACAGAGGCAACAAACGATCTAGGGAAGCATGTTTTTTTCTCATGCTTAAATCTGTTATAACATTTCCCGAATTAGATGCACCAAGTATCTCGCTTTATTGCACATTACAAATCGAGCAGAAAGAAAGCTTCCAGTAAATTAGAGAAACTGGCAGCTTACCTAATCAAGCAGTCTTTGGCCCTTTTTCTTCCCTCCCATAATCCCTGTCGAATCCCTGCTCAGCATCAGCCACTAGGAGCATTTAATTAGGAGGTGGGGAATAGCAGAAGAATGTTCTAAGCTGCGTCACTGTCCGCTGCAGCATGCAGATTGGCTCAAATTCTGCAGCTGCACGCACGAGCCAGTGACGTGACGCCACTCGGCATGTGTGTCATTGGTTCTAAGAATAGCTCAATATCGAGGGCTGATAGCTCGTTCCTATTGGGTCATATAGACAGGGAAGTAAATTAATCGATCTTCGATTTTCATTTGCGTTATGTTGAAAATTAGTTCGTTGGTAAACATGAACATGCTTGCTGGCTTGGGGTTGGCTCCGCAACCATAGTGTGATGAGTAGTAAATATTCAGCACATTTCAAAGAATTCTAGATGATCAATGAACGGCTAGTACAATAAAAAGAATTGGATATGATATCATATGTCTTGGATAGAGACATGCTACATCTATTTACTTATCATAAAAGTGCTAAATTTCCAATCAGTTTGCAACATAGGCTCAAAAATCCGATCCAAGGATATCATCTATTCCAAAGAAAATTTACATTCAAGCCAAAAAGATCAGAAATAATGAGCTCACAGAAATTTCATAAACATACACGTATATACTATTTAGGGACAAAGGTAGCCTCACATGATTTTCATCTTTACGCAAAAGTTACTTTCCCTGCTACTTCTGCTGCTACCACTATTCCAGATTTCATCAAAGTAGAAGTCAATTTCGACAAAATTCCCATAGCGATATGCCATCAAAGTCTTAAACTTTAACATTTAAATGATTTGGGAACACTGACTTGAGTCAATGTGAGCGCCTCTACTCAAAGAGTCGGGATAAATATAAGTCAATAAAGTGACGACTACATATTTCATTTCTATATTAAAAACAGAAATCATAAATATATAGGGAGTCGATTGATTCGCTCAGTTTTTAGCTTTTAATTTCCATAGTATTTTTGAGTTATTATTGCTTCAATTTTGTATCAAGTGCCAAGCATTATTGCAGCAAGTCGAGGGCGTTAATGCAACAATTGCCTTTATTAAATTATTCAATTTTCACTTCGTATATATACACTTAGTCTTACACGGACCCAAAATATGGGTCCAGAAATTCTTACTTCGAAGATAAAAGGTCTATTTCCTTATCTTTGACCAAAAAAAATCAAAGGTTCTTTTTATCGTTTCCAAACTTTTGTTCTTTTGCTTTAGAAGCTTTTTCTAATCGTGCAATAATGGTCTCAGCCCAATACCGCCAAAACCAAGCCAACGCCAATCCACTGCGCCCTCACAAGTTTATGACCAAACCAAATGACAGATAAAATCATAGTCAACATTTTTCGGGTCAAAGTTACAGTGACGAGAAGAAGTGACGAGAATGTAGATAGTGTGTAAACTAAAGTTAAATCAAAAAATTAAAAATTAGTAAGTCAATAAAAATCTTGTAGGTATAAAGAAATTTTAAATTAATAACGTACAAATAAAAATTTGTCCAATGGCACCGCAAATAGCGAATCCTAAAACATCAGCCCATACTTTCGGATGACGAGCCATAAATGCTAATGCCTGAGTGAGCTCGCTGCCACTGCTAGAGGCGATATTTAGTCCTAAATATTCTCCAATGCCCATCACCGTAAGATATGGAGAGAAGAAAAGATAGGACAATGTCAACACTGAGCTAATGATATTGTTGGCGCACATCATTTGTGGCCCTGTATATGGTTGAAAGGTTTGAAAGATATAATCTTGGGTAGTATTTGTAAGACCATCAAAAAGCAAGTTGATCCCGAGTAAGAATAAGCCCCAAATACTATTGCGCTCTGAGCTGGTAGATCGCTTAGAGACTTTCTTTGGGGAAGTGGCGTATAAGGTGAATATGGCAACGCCAGCAGTGACGGCGAATATGACAAGGTACTTGTACAATGGATAGCTTTTTCTGAACACTGTAACGTTCAAAAACATAACAGGTAATAGTTTGCACGATTTGGCGAGGATAAAAGTGATATAATCAATGTGAGAAAGGGATGCGTAGCCAAAAGGAGAGGCAAGAGACGAAGTTGTAGCGACAAGTAGTAACGGTATGATGATGTGCCTATTAGGAAAGATTGGGGGTATCGAGGCGCCATCTTTTTTTCCTCTCGACCGACGAAGGTATACATATCCGACGGATGCCGCAAAGAGAGACTGGATAGTATTGAGGAAGACAGGGAACTTGAAAAATTCTGGAGTCGTCGTAGAGCCATACGGTGTAGTTGTTAAACGTTCTTGTAGTAATGCCCAAGTCAGACTGCCCTCAACAACAAAATCAATATATGTATATTTATATTTATATCAATAAAAAAGAAGTATATTTTTTTCTAGAATTACAAGTGACAAAAGTCCATATGGACATAAATGTGTTCGTAGTATTTTTATAGAAAAATAAATATCACGTAAATAAAAAACTACAGAACTCTATGTAAAGCGTGCATTTAGAGTAGAGTAAGATAATTGGTTGCATTCTAAGAGAAAGAGAGCGAGGGAGAGAAAGATAGAAACATGAATGTCTTACAATGATCCATAGATACCACTCACAACGACTAGGAATTTGAGTAACCCAGCTGACTCTTTCTCTTTCACCTCCTGTTTCTTTTTGATGTTTTTCGATGGTCGAGGCGATCTTCTATTTTTGGCAGCTGCAGCTGTTGCCCTTGCTTTAGATGAAGGAGAAGGAGAACTTTGAGTATTCTTTACAGATGTTGCTGATGCTGGGTTCAGAGAGGAAGAAGATGACTTCTTTTTGATATTCCCTGTTTTTCTGGAAGCCATTGTTAAGCAGCGTTTCCTTTTCTTTCTTTCTTTCTTTCTTTCTTTCTTTCTCTCAATGACTCCCGTTTTTATTCAAAAAATTTCCTTAAAAAAAAAGAATGAAGTGAAATACAATGATATTCAATTCCTACATGAATCAAAATAATATGTTCATTCCTTTTTTTCAATACACGGTGTCTTTTTGAAGGAGGGTGGGGTATTAATTATATCATCCAGGGTTAAAATGAATGCTCTACTAAATAGTATTGACATAGATACGGATTTTTCGAAACTGGATTATCCAGAATTTGTATGTAAATTTCTGATAATCACATTAATAACAAAAACTATTGAAGAAAGAAAGGATGGAGGAGAAAAGAAGGTAAGATTCAGAAGGGAGGATAAAGAAAATACTGATTTGGTTATTGTACTCGAAAAAAAGTGAAATATTCTTACGTAACTAAGTATGTCTGGTTGTGCATCAAACGAGTAAAACACAAATATTTCTCTCCAAACGCTCTGAGACATGAATATCTCCCCTTTTGCATCAGGAGACTACATGGGTTTCTTTTTTAACTGAATAGCCATCTTTAGGTATATACATAATGAAAACATTGTCTAGAACTTCACCCAATCATTCTTGCAAATCTTTTTTTTTTTTCCTTTAAAAAGCGTGTTCAGTCATCTTAAAAAATCAACACCAAAGACTTGCCTAAAAGCTATTTATTTACTTCCTGCTTTTAAGGCCCTTACTTCGTTCACCAGACCAACACTCCTTACTTTTTTATATTTATTTCAATTATACCATAAGTGAAGCCAGCGAAGCTCGTTTATACATACATACATACATATTTATTATATGTTCATTTTAAACTTACTTAACTAGTTTTATTTCCAGTTTTTTATTTCGGTTTGCATATCTATACACTTAGGCCCCTCTTTCTTCCTCACCTCTCAAACCCTAAAAGTCTAGAGTAGAACAAGAAAAACAAAGGTATCATGTCATTTGACGATAAATCTGCGATTCTCCAAGCTTATAATGCGGTTCGTGACGATAAAGATGCAACTAATTGGTTAATTATATCCTATGTTGCGGCCAGTGGAGATCGGTTAAAGCTGGATAGTTCGGGTACCGGTGGTTTGTCTGAATTGGTCGAAAATTTGGATTCAGCCCAGGCCCAATATGCCTATGCACGAGTCGAATACGCTAATGATACCGAGAGTAAGAGAGTCAAATTCATTTTAGTCATTTGGATCGGTGAAAATACTAAAGTAATGCGGAAAGCTCGAGTAAGCATTGAGAGTGGAGCTGTCAAGCAGATTTTGGGTCATCACAGTATTCAAGTTGATGCGAGAGATAAGGCAGACTTGGATGAAAAAGAAGTGATAGCTAGGTTACGAAAAGCTGGAGGTGCCGACTATAACGGCGGAAGAGGCTAGCTGGCGAAACAATTAGTAGCAAAAGCGCCTATCTTGTCTCTAAATGCCATACCATTGATCAAAATCTTGCTCTTTGAAAGAAGTTTACAATCAGTTGGAAAGTTTTATTACAAAGTCATATCCATCAAACTTTTTAAAGCTTTTCGACCAATTAAATTTGTCAGATATCTTGTTGTATTCAGTAATATGAAGCAAAAGGGAAAGGAATATTATTTTAGATAAGTTGAAGTCGAGCTGTTGAGTGACAATTCAAGTATGGAAAGTGTGCAGCTGAGATTACTCAAGTACATATATAACTTTTTTGTCAATTTTCTACAATCAAAATTATATACATCTATTCGACGGAGCCGAGCCTTCAATACTTCTTAAATATATATACATAAAAAGCAAAAAGTACAGCTTAAAAAAGCTAATATTAATTGAAATTGAAACTGAGTAACTGGAAAGGAGTTTTGGATCTTATACTTCTGTCGTGGGCGATTGGTTTTACTATATAATGGTTCTATTGGTTCATTGCTTTTCAAATGGTTGTCATAACCGCATAAGAACGAGATTAGGTCGGTTCTCGTGAGTTCCTGATAGGAAGTCGGACTGACGTAGAATTCGGGACAGGATGTCGGTGTCCCTAGTTGTTGAATGACAAAGAGAAATCCTGATCCACTTAATCTGGGAAGACAGATGAATTCCAGCTATAAAAACCATATAAAATGCCTACCAATGACTGTAAAAGTTGTTCAGTCGTTAACGACAAGTAGAGCCAATCTTGACCTGACTCGACAAGAATATTTTTTTTAAAAATAAAATTTGTCGATAACATCCGACGAAGCAATTAAAAGAGCAATCTAGTATTCAATACCGGTCTGAAGGAAACTTGACAATCGATCAGCTCAAAAGATTATATCACAGAGCAATGTTGAAAAACAAACCTATTCTTGTGGACTATCCTGACTTCGACGCATTTTTTCGGCTTCAAGATTCTCATACAAAAGGTACAGTGCAGTCTCATTAGCTTTAGCACTACCCATTATTGTGAACATACGTTCACCAGTCTCATCATGTGGTGCCTTAGCGATGCTGATTCTAGCGCCAGATGTCTTTCGAATTTCACTAATTTTACTCCCAGCTCTACCAATAATACATCCAACCATATCTGATGGAATGCTGATATTTTGTGTCTGGAGCTCTTCTCCACTCTCATCGTGGGTGAGAGGACCACGTTGACCTGCTTCTGATTCTGAGCGACGGTTGTAATAACGAGGTGATTCATTGCTAAAGTCAGCTCCATTTCCAGTGCGCATGACTCTCGAATTATAATCACCACGTCCATTCGCAAAGCCATGGCCGTGATTGCCATTCATTTGAGTCCGAACGACAGGGTTGTAGAGAACTGTGCCTGTACCATGTTGCCAGTCATCTACCAAACACTTACAAATTTCCCATACAGCTTTTTGAATACCTTCAGGGCTTCCCTGTACTTCAACAATTCTTTCGGTTGACTGAGGAAGCATCTCTTTTTGTGCAATCATCCGAACGCCTGAAATATCCTGAATATGTTTTATTTTAAGACCTTGGCGGCCAATAATTGTCCCCATTTGATTATGAGAGATCAAAAGTTTCATTGCTATTAACAAAAGATAAGTTCGTAAAATAAAAAGCATCAAGTCGTGATCACTTACGATGAGTACCAGTATTTGGTATAACACCTCCCATACCCAGCTGAAGCGCGCTTTGAAGAAGGGCTTTAGACACAATTGCATAAGCTTTCGCAACAGAAGCACAGGGCCCAGTAATTGTCATAACACGATCGTGAACACCCTGAACAACCTTGCTGACGCCAGCTTTCACTCCAGTCTCCTCACGTAATTCTGCAACATTTTTACCACCTTTCCCAATGATGACACCAGCTTCTTTAGAAGAAACAATAGCGCGTAGAGTCATAGGAGATTCGGCATACTCTTCATCTGTTTTGGGGACTGGATTGCCGTCTGGTCCTTGACGTTCGTCACCGTTGTTAATATTGTGGCCTTCGACATGTTCGTCGCCATTTACTCCATTTTCGCGTTTATCTTGTGGAGATGACATTACAGGTGCGATGATCCAAGCAGTGAGTTTCTTTGATAGTAATGGATAAAATAATTATGGCGTCTGGACTTTGTATCCCAATTGAAGCGTAAAGTGAGGGAATATCAAGTATGAGGAATGTAGATAGAGATGAAGAATTGGTGGATTATAGACAAATAATTATGGAGGGCTGAAGTTTGGATGTAGTGGTGGTGGTGGTGGTGTTGAGCGGAGGGTAAAGGGGAACGGAAGAGCGTGGGAAAAAAAGATTGAATTGAAAAGAGTTTATGGTAATGGAAGAGAGGAAGGAAGGGTCGGTGGTTGGTTGTTATGTGAAAACAAATTGTGGTGGAGGTGGGGGTTGGACTTTTGGATTTTGGACCGGGGCGTGGGAGCCTAACGAGATGAGGAAAGGATTGATTAGTTGGAGTGTGTGTAGGGAGGGATCATAGCCGAGAGCTTCGTGCATCCATTCTGCACATCCGTTTCCCACCGCCACTCACTCACTCACTCACTCACTCACTCACTCACTCACTCACTGACTGCTGGATCCTTTCAATCAGTCCATCTTTTCGAACCACAGGGCGGTGAAATATAGACGATTAGTAAAATGCAAGTCTTGGCATGAGTTTCCTGATCGTCTACATGCGTTCAGAGCTATATGGGAGAGTGGATTTTCGAGGGCAACGAACGGACGGATGGATGGATGGATTCCAAGGCGTGCCTCAAAGATCATAGCAGCAATAGCCTCAACCACCATCGCCGGTCTTTGTACATCACGCGGGTGCAAATTCCCTACATTAGACGGTTAACCAAAGAGAGGCTTTTATTTCTGTCTGATAAACAATTCGAGCACACTGCATTGTTCTGTTTGGCCCAGTGGCAGCAGTTAGTCAGCGCACTTACCCTAACACTCACATGTAAGTGTAAATTTCATGCCTATTGGAGATATAACAGCTCAACTTCCGTGCATTTCATTATTGCAGCCGTCTGAGAGGGCGGGTTCTGGTCGTGTTTTATAGCTTTCTCTGGACTCGCTCAAGGCGACTTTATCTCTGCTAACTGTGGCAAAGACTTTGAAGTGTCCAAGGAGTAGAAGCGGCACGGCGGTTGGGGCGATTTTTAACTGCACACTATTTTCTACGGCGAAAGAATTCTATCAATAGCCTCAAGGAATAAACGAATAACAATCAGTTAAATCGAGCGACTATATGAGAAAAGCAACGATCAAAAGTTAAAAAATCTGTCCACAAGAAAAAAAACCTAGACACAGCAGTCAGATCCCTCCTATAATGGATGCCTATTATTGAGAGCAGGCTTCCGCAAATAGGGATCGGTATAACAGCATAGAACCAATCGCTACAGAGAATACTGTAAAAATCGTCAGCTTCTATTATAGTCTAGTAGAGGTCTAGCATAAGCGATCAAATAGCAGATGTCGGCTCTAATCTTGGCGTAATTGGCAATGCAGGGATTGCCACCATGTTACTAGGCGGCATCTGCTATTTGCTCGTCTACGCTCAACCCCTACTAGACTACAGTTGAAGCTGACGAGTTTAAACGGTATTTGTTGGCTACAAATATTACTTTTAAACTCGTTGAAATCATGTAGAGATGTTGACTTTTCAGCGTTGTTTGATTAATTCAAATTGGAAATCCCTGTCTCCGTCTAAAAATATCAAAACCCCACAATTAGGTCTAGTCTAGATCAGATGGATTTTATTTTGCCTCCAAATGACCCGAGCCTTTCAAACTTAAGTTTGTAAAGAATATCTGTAATTAATTGTACTTTTTTTTAGAAAAAGACACAGTAAATCTGCCGCTCAACTTTTAATTCTCTTCACGAAAAAATGGGGGAGGGGGGCCTCGACCTCAAACAGATACTTTTTATTTGTCTTTTTTCCATGACATAGTAGATGATGGAGTAAACGCACGCCTTCGATCTGCCTTCTCGCCCCTAAGTGTGTTGATCCACTCTATTGTCTGTATGTTTTCGGTTGCTTTTTTTTTCTGCCGATTGACTGGTTCGTGCTTTTCGATGAGACACCCAGTCTGTCGAGTCTGTTGGTTGGCTCAAGCTCAAATTGAGCGCATTTAAGTCATAGGTTCGAAGTGATACAGACTTGACTTCAAAAAATGTCTTTTTTAACCGAGACTAACATGCACTCGGAAGAAAATGGCTCATGGCACTTAACGAGAAATAAGGTATGAGACGTTAATGGTGGACCTTTGACCTTTGCCACTTACTTTGAAGCCTAAAATAAAGACTACAAGCAGTTATTTTTCATCAACAATTTTGTTCCCTGGAGAATAATAAACATCCGTCCGGAGGGGTAGATTAATTGAGCTTAACTTTTACACCTGGAAACACTCTGCTTCATTTAATTTTTTTTGGCTCAAGTCATCAAGTTCGTGATTCCGAATTAATGGGCTTTCACTTTAGTCAAATTTTCTGTATCAAAGATTGATTGAAGTTGTGACGTGCTTTTTTGTAGCATCGCAAGGAGTAAACTTGTAGTCGAACAAGCTCGATATTAAGATCCAAATCAATCCAAATCCATTCCATAAGAAGGCCAAGTTCTAATCCAATTTCAAAATAGATAAAAGTCTGTCTATTGAAAGCCTTGTTACATGTGAATAAAAATAAATTGTTTTCAGGTTGAGTAAGTTGGGGCGTAAAATATGGATTAGCTTAATCAGTCGGATATCTTTAACTCGTTTAAATTGGGTGAATGTCCATACTCTCCAGTATTCTTCTGCAGGTATGACTTTGGCTTGAATGATTTCAGTGAGCGTCGAATCCTACTTTACACTCATTCTCACCCAATGATGCCTGGAAATCATTTTCTCTCTTTTTAGAGAACCCAGTCAATGAGGCATTTATTCTTCCCCATCGGTATCCCCATCTGTCCTCATGGGGGTTGGTGGTGGGTTGTGGCATTGCATCAAAACAAATCCCTTAGTTCCCTAGAAACCTCTGGAAACCTTTTTAGAGCTCTCGCTGCTGTTCCAGGAATCTAGAGCGAAGAGTTGTGCACTCTCAAGCACATAATTCCCCATAAATTAGTCCATCAGGCTATTGGCGCAATTCAGCAGGCAATGTTGGTCGAACTTTCTATGAGTAGTAGGTTAACTTTTTAAAAACTCGTTTACCATAAGACTTCTTCACTGCCTGTTGTAGAGATTAATTCCAGATAGATCAGCAATGTTTGAGGTTCAAGCAGTCCTGCAATGATATACACACGGTGTGAAAAAAAGAAAGTTATGAACTCAGAATGGTAATTTTAGCGTGAAAATTTCCCTGTCTAGCGCGACTAAAATCTTTGAATCTTTGTCTTTGAGCAGGGGGTTGACGACTCAACACCTGTACGTGGTGTCCCCTACGAACCTCCAGCCCTCTAATGAGTGTCTGCAGAGCCAAGATTGAGTCAAATTCAAATTCAAATTCTTATCAACTTCGAGCTGAGTTTCCCCCTCACCCTTGGAGAAACGCTTCCGATAACCCCTTCAACGATAACGGTGACGATAATGAC
>PEDP01001021.1:0-14809 GCA_002918395.1 Erysiphe pulchra | reverse complement strand
CTCTGCTATGGCATATAAGCGAAATCCTATGCGATGTGAGAGAATATGTAGTCTCGGGCGTCATCTTTCAAACATAAATAAAGATTGCTCGGAAACTTTTTCTTCTCAGTGGTTTGAGCGAACACTTGATGACTCAGCAATTAGACGGATAAATCTACCCCATCTTTTCCTCTCATGTGATGCTATCCTAATGACCCTGGATAATGTCGTTTCAGGACTTGTTGTCTATCCCAAGCGAATTGAGGCTAGAATTATGGATGAACTTCCATTTATGGCTACTGAAAATATCATTATGAAGATGGTCTCCAAAGGTGCATCTCGCCAAGAAGCTCATGAAGAGATTCGAGTTTTAAGTCATCAGGCTAGTGATGTTGTGAAAAAGGAAGGTGGTCAAAATGATTTGATAGAACGAATTAAGAAGACGGAATACTTTAAGCCTATACGGTCCGAAATCGATAGTATGCTTGAAGCTAAAAACTTTATTGGGCGATGTCCTGAGCAGGTCCTCAAGTATTGTGGAGAAAATGGAGAGGTACAAAATATATTGGCAAAATATGCTGAACAAATTAATAAGTCAGTAGATACATGTTTAACAGTCTAAAAACGATGAGTTGATGTAATAAAAAGAAATTAACAGAAAATGTTTGCAAAACAACAAAAATGGGCCAATAATGGCGTTCATATAGTATTCAGTGGATGAGTCTTCCTCACTCGTGCTAACCTTCTAGAGGCATATCTTATCTTTACGCTTCTACTATAAAGAACTGTGTTTGAATGAAAGGAGAAGGTAGATTTTTTTCTCGGATTTTGCCAAAACCGCTCCAGCGTACGCAGCTTTATCTCAATATTTTAAATTATATGGGTTTTTTTAACAAAGATATGGGCATAAATTATGCACTATTCAATCTATTATCCAGTGCTAGGGTTATTTAATGTGTTGAATTAAGATAATTAGTTTAATTTTGGCAAAGATTAAATGGGTAGCGCCACTAGTACATGGAAGCTGATGGAGCCAAAGATACGAAGAAAAGAATATGTAGAATTTTTGTGGGACATGAATTAAAGCTGAGTATGTTAAACGAGCAAAGTTTTTGATTCTAACAGAAATCTCGAAGATAAACAATCAATTACTCCATCTTTTATTAAAGTTATCAATGCAATCAGACGTATACCTTCTTCAGTTCCCTATATTATCGTAGAGAAAAGAAAACTCTACCGTGAGAGCGGATTCTTTGCAAGAGTTGTTCATCAGTTGTAAAAGATTGCATGTTTCAAGAAAATTTCAAGAGATCGTGGTTAAGTTTCTCCACAATTATTTAATATCAAAATCTAACTCCGATGGAACAGTTCTACGTTCGAGATTGTCTATATGCCATTTTTTCAACGTATTTCACAAAAAGTGTCAAAGATATCCAAAGTAAAGAAAATTTTGATCTAGTATTTCTAAAAAATGGGCACACATACCCGTGATCTCTGAGGTTGCCACCCACAAGCTGAGAAATAATCTGACAATCGAAAACCCATTTGAATATTCACAGTTTAAGCATGGATAAGTCTTACAGGAATCACATCATCCTCAGACTCCTAAAGTATTAGGTAGCGCCTGTACACACGTGCTGACAGTATTTTCTCTGTTTAATTTCTAATAATTTCGTTGTTAGACAATCCTTTGCCCTATCTTGATCTTAGAAAAGTGATAAGGGACTTAAGTAAATCTGAAGCTTTGAGTTTGGTCTCGGGCCGCAATTTCAACCTACTGTAATTGGTCTTGTGCATAAGCTCATCAAACAAAATTTTTCTCTCACTAACTTGTCAAAAGCATAGAACGAATTTACGACATCCCATTGTCATAAAACTCATACAAGAAGCAAGCAACATAATTTGCTCAAGTTTGCCTGCACATAAACAATAATGTGTAGTTTGATGAATTTTTGACTTTAATATAGAAAAATGAAAAGAGACACTTTTATACAAAATGCAAAAAAACTTAAAACATGAATAGTAGGAGAATTTTATGTTGGAGCAAATTATACTCCTGTATTTCGTCCAAACCTATTTACCGAAAATTTAAAAAATAAACTTGAGGCAGTACAACCGATTGATGAATATCTCATCAATCCGAATAAAAATAATTAAATCTGGCATCAATCAGGTCCCAATTTAAAATGAATAGATAACCCCAGCAGGCTTATTTTTGGATACTTCTTAATGGAGGAAGAGATGGATTTAGTTTAAAACTTCGGCCAATTCACAAGATATTTTTGCCCAATCAATAGCTCGCTATGCTGAGATGAAATGCTTTTCAGGGAAAAAAGAAAAAATTCACGTAATTAGTTTAAATCATATCTCCTAACTAAACATCGTAATCTGCTTCAAATGAATATTTCTTTCGTTATTCCCTTACACATAATTGTGTTTCCAGTTGATTTCACAGCCTGTGAGGCATACACAGCGTAGGTGACGCTAAGGTAAGGAGTAATCAATGAATGAAGTTTAGATATCAGAAACATGTTTCTTTTTGATATACAGTATTAATGTTTTAATGCAACTTCCTGCAAACTTAATTGGCGTGTCCGTGGGCCAAATAATGTCGGCGTAGGCCACTTTACTCTTCTTTTTTAACACTGATGATTAGGCAAGCTTCTCGAATGCCCGGCTGTTTCGGACCAAGTATTCTTTCTATTTAAAGATTATTACAATTACAGTGATAATAATTAATCTCATTTCTCTTCAAAAATGTGTTTTTTTCCCTTGACGTTGCTCATGATAAGTGATGCCACGTAAAGGAATAGCGAATGGTTGGCAATATGATTATTTTGTTAAGAAGACACAACTCCCTTTCGCGAACACTAAAAAGTTAAATAGGCGGCGAACTGATGTTTTAAAACGACTGGCAAAACCCAGTCCACCAATTAATCACCTTCATTTAAAACCAAATTTACTGCTTGATTGGATTAATTAATTTTTCAACTTTGTTACAATGCGATAGCCGCTCGGTTGAGGGAAGGTGACTGGCTGGAATTAATGTACAGCTTGTCAGCATTTTTTTTCGCCTTATCCTAATTTCAACGGCTGACGAAGATGTGAGGTCATATTTACATGTAAATGATTATCTCGTTTTTGCTGTAATTAGGTTTCATCGAGAATTGAGCTAAAATAGTTATTATTGAACGCCATTTCATTCATCAGCGTTCTCTAATTAGATAGAATTCACGTTAGTTTTTATTAATAAGTTGGAAACCAACTCGAGGTCTATAGACAATCACTCAGACTTAGTTGGAGTCTTAACGACTAGCAATCAAATAAATAAGTGGTCTATCATGTCGGCTTTCACAGTGGCTAGTAAGAGGAAGGGGACCTGGGACCCCTAATTCATTTATGTTTCGAGGAGTTGCTTGTCCACGACGTCCGAACGCGAAAAGAGTTCGTGCCCACGTGATATTATTAAGAAAATAGTTTAACGCATCGTCAACACCTTAACAGCGACTATGTAGAGCTCTACCTTGCCAGAGCCGGTTAAGCCCGCAGCTCTTTTAAGCTTTTTTTTTTCAAATAAACAGCACTACGATACCAGGAGCTGGGGTCTAAGTGGGACCTAATATATGATTAATACCTGGACTCCTACTTCGAGGGTCAAGCATCAGCGAGTCTGGTCTGACCGTTCAATGGAGCAGAAGTCTCCATGATGAGAAATCTGGCAACCTTTCAAACATGTTCCTTGAAGTCGGACGAACTTGGACACCTTCGAAGCTTCTTACTGTCAGAAATGTATGGCCTAAGACCAGGTGCGAAGAGTCGATGAGTTATTCTGTTACGACGATGGATTTGTTTAAAGGTGACCCCTCTGCTCCACAAAGTTCCATCTCATCCCATTCTTCTTCAGTATCTACAGCTACATCATCAGCTTTCATTCTAATTTAAGAAGCTAGTCTTCACAATAATTTTACTTAATTCCTTTCTGCTAAACTGCTTACACCAAACTCCGATTTCTTTTGAAAAAAAAGACAAATTATCTAATATATACGGTTATATATCTAATTTTCAAAACTCAAGATGTATTCAAAATCAGTCAACTTCTTCAGCTTAAATATCACTCTCATTATATCAGCAATTCTCGTCATTATGGTCCATGCGGCACCTCTTAATATCAATATGGGAGCATATTCGCCTGCCTTGGTAGTCGGTGATGGGGCTATTGCATTACAAGGTTCAGATCAAGTGACTAAAGTAATAAACTCATTAGAAGGTGCAGCTGTTGATGGAGCTGGTGCTGGTGCTCCAGATGCCGGTGCAGGCAATGGTGACGGCGGCGTACAAGCTGGTGTTGTCAACCCTGGAGCACAGAATGGAATCGAAGGATTAGGTCGCAAAGTTGTTCCAAGTGCAGTAAGTTAATTCTATACGCAATGACTACTTGTAGAGCATAAACTAATACGAGAAAGCCAAAGCCATAGTGAAGTTTTAAAGACAAATATACATAATAAAAGAATAATGGTAATTGGATATTAGTAATCGGAATGAGATTTGGTCGATATGAGTTAAATTGGGGTACATGTTGTTTGGAAGGAACATAACCTATCTCTTTTTGTGGTGTGGTTTTAATATTGCAGTGTTTGTTTGTACTACTTATATTGGCGTGCTTGGTTGGGCTAATGATTAATAATAAATAATATTCCGACTATGGTCTAATCTAAATATATTTTACTAAATTCCCCATTAAAATACGTGATTTTCGCTGCTTCGCTATTGTTGTTGCCTCCAATTTACGGAATTGACGATTTTAATTTACCCATGTCCCTAATCTTCTAAATTCACTGAGTAGTGTAACTATCAATTCTTAGGATTACCAAATAAGGAATGTGACCTTGTCAGGCCAGTCACTACAGCAACTCTGGGTAATCATTGATTTTATTGAAGATTTGTAGATTAGTACCCTAAAGCCCTAACCCAGTAGCCTTGGAGTACAATAGCGCTTGGAAGTTGTATGAAAGGAACAATACTTTCACTCAACTAACTCTGTCGCTACCTATAAGCTTTTTAGGCCGGCCCGTGTAGACTGTCAGTTACAGCAATAATGAGTAGTAATACATGAGTATATCTCTAGTCTCCAATCTCTATTCGCCTCATTCTTAACTCCTCAACTCCAGTTTACTGTTTATGTAGGTAATAAGGTGAGCCGTAACATTACATGTTAGCGCCTCTACGTTGATTACACTTGCATTGATATATCGCTAACAGATTCAACTTACTTTTGTTTATTAGCATTGCTCTCGATTTATTTAGATGTCAAATTTATCCCCAAATTGTTACCAAATCATGTATACTTACATCTCTAATTATGAAGAATTAACCACTTAGACTATTTAAAATGGGTATTGCTAAATCTGTAAGCAGAAAACATAGGAGCGAAATCATCGAAGCACACTGGAAAATCGTGTTCTCGGATTGACAATAGATAATCTGTGGTTGAGTTGGGACTGTGGCTCTTCTGCTCCACCTCTATCCTAAACCTCCGTTAAATATGGTGTTTTGCCAATACGCAAAAAAATGTGGAGGCCCAAGAGGAATAACTTGTTTAAGAGCACTTTTATCGCAAATAAAAATTGATCAATTTATAAATCTATTGATTGATGTATGAGATATCTCCTGTTCAAATCGCTCTGAGATTTGATAAGGTAAAGATGGAGATAGAGTGGTTGGAAAAATGTCATTTCGACTTTGCGGACATGAATTTCTACGACCAAAACTTTGCAGCTACTAATTGCAACCACAATATTGATAAATAAAGCTTGGATTCGAAATTTTGACTCATGAATATTTTTGAATCATTTTGTTTAAATCTGGGTCTTTTATATTAACGTTTTGGTTATTTATTCTTGAAATGAATATCTAGAAGTGACTCGAAGAAACTAGTTTCAACACTACTTTTGTCCCAATCAATCGAAAAATTATCTATGCTCGGGAGTGGGAATTTAATTTAAAGGGAAGGACAAAATAGTTTTGAGTCTAATGAAAAGCATGGATAAATCTTAGAAAAGCAGCTCTTCGTCGACTTATATACCTCGGTGGTGGCTAAACTTCTTACCAGCATCATCATAACTATGTGGACAAAGAGTTGCACTAAGGATTTTTGGACATTTTAATCATTAGATTTAAAGCTATTCACTCCTATTGTTCAGTTTCATTTACCGTTTAGGTGGGCCATATGTCAGCATTCAGTTGGTCTATCAACAGCTACGTGAGGTCTTTTATGTGGAGTTAGGAAAATAAAATATATATGTGGTGTTGATACAGTAGGAGAATGAGCATACCTAACCAGCTTCAAAAGAATTACGTTTACAAATCTTGATGTTAATATGTTAAATAAATTCAATAATTTAACAATAACCCGTTTCAAGATCCCAAACCTGCAGGAAAGTTTAAGTGGGGATTTAAAACTTTCGAGAGCTTACGAAATAAGGATCATGACATAGCTTTTTATTTTGCTTTGAAAGACTAAGGTAGGTTATGAAGAGTTGGAGAGCGTTTCAATTAGTTTTACTTATCATATTTTAAATGTAACTCATATTCCTCTATGACCTAATCCAATTTCTTAATTGCTCTACTCTAATTATATTTTCACTAGTAATTATACAAAGTTCCTTGATTTGTGAAAATAGAAAAAAATTGTCAAGAAAGACAAATTCAACAAACAAAAGCACGGGCCATTTGCCTAGCTCAAGCGTGAGGCTGAAAATCTACTTACATCTAAAGGGCGAAAATCATTTTAGATTTAGCAAGATTTCATAAAATCTAGGGTTTTGATATTCGGCAGTGAACTATTTTCACTATTTTTCCCTGCAATTCTGCTCAAAGACAAGGATTAAAGATACGCTAGATAGGATGATGCAGATCTTTACAGGGCTGTTTTCGCGCTAAATTGCCATTCTGAGCGCAGGATTAGTTTTTAATTTTTAATTTTTAATTTCTTTTTTTTCCACCATGCATGTTTTAGCGCAATTACTAATTACTTGCTTAATGGCTTAACGTAGTATCAATTAGGTAATCGCTTCTAGTAACCCCCCTTTCCTACATGTTACCCCCTGTAAGCAAACGGTGCTCGATTTGGACACCGTTTCCTGGCCAACGTAAATCTGCTTCTTCGTATTTACCAATTTGCATCTTCGAAAAATTAAATATTTACCAATTTTCAGTATTCTCTCGAATTTTGACACACTCACTTATTATTATTTATGCTACAAATTCCCATCACGAATCTTAATCCTTCTCCCACAAATGTAATGTATTCTAGTCTCAGTGCTTTAATTGGTACTGTTCAAGCCCATGCAGGAAGTCAGGGTAAAGCAATCGTAAAAAGACGTACAGAGTCTTTCTAAAAAGACTGGCCTCGTTTGTAAAGCAGTTCCCCGATGTGACCGCGACAGGAAGCTTGGCGGAGTGTAAGGATGTACCGTCAGTAAACTAATCGAGTTTCTACTCGCCTGCTATGTGTCACGGTCTGTTACTGAAGCAATGAGTATTTATGTAAATTCTAACTGTTGAAAGGAAATCTTTGTCAAACCCAACGAAGTATATATACTTAAATGTACCTGTACCTGTGACCACCAAACCGATCTAGAATATCCTCATCTGAAAGTATTCCTAAATTCAGACATATTGTTCTATCGAGCTCTTATGAATTCTATCTGCAATTTCTAAAAGAACAATCCCTGTTACTCGGTTACAATGTTTATCCTTGTTATATGCACAATTAAGTATGCATTGGCTAGTGCATGCTACAGGTACTCATCCAAACAGCCGTCGCACTGTGCACGGTTTAAAATGAACATGGGATGGATGTTTTACCATTGCGCACGGAGAACATCATGAATCCAACAGTAGAGGTTATCATCCGTTTCTTCACAAACTGGCTATGAATATTGACATTTTAGACAACTTTAAGACTGAAATACAGGCTTAAAAAACTTCAAAATAAGTAGTAACTTACTTGAGGCAGTAAAAAAACTATCGAGCATATCGAAAGTTATGGAGACCTAAAACGCTAAAGATTGATGATGACTTGTAGAATTAGCATTACCAACTCCTATATAAACATCTCCACAGAACTAAGACAATGTACATACGCTGATTGAGTTAAGCATACCTCTATTATAGGATTCAATCCCTCACCTTACACCACAATTATTACGTGTGTTACTAAAGCAACTGAAATTTCTACGAAACAGTAAGGGATCACTAATTTTCAGCTATGAAATAATAAAACAGATGGAAAATACAATGGAAATAATAAAATTAGAAGAAATCTATCCGCATTAGTCTTTGAATAAATCAATACTTGAAGCTTCTTGTCTTGTTTCAGATCTTTCATTGCAAGTTTGAGACCTCGCAATCATTAGACCTCATAGTAGACTTCGTGATAGATCTACTGCCACCGTTATAAAGCCATCTCTTCAATCTCAATTAACATCAATTCAACGCAATCCACATATTTTTAGATTAGCAATTTTCAAAAGGAAGAAAATCTGAAGTCTCAAATCGAGAAGCTTAAAAGAGGGCCACAAGGTCAGAATCATGACCAATGGGCACAAGCCTGGACTGCGGCTTTAATTTCATCAAAAGAAGTTCCAGATAGCGTCTGGCCAGAACGAAGACTCTATAGAGAGTTTGTTAAGACTTGTTTAACGAGTTACTGGCCCTAATATAGTTCTTATCAAGTAGGTCTGTCAACGTTTCCTTAGGACTAACAACTCATCTCTAGACATCCCATATAATGGGCCCCATGGTACCTCCTTATCTTTTTCGATTCTTATTTCATGGTCGCAACCAGGTCGATGTGGAGGGAGTTTATCAGTGATCTCTTTTTGAAAGAGTTGGGCAAAATTCCTATATTGTTTCGGGAGTTTCTCTAGGTTAGTGGTAGATTCTTTTTTTAGAGCAAGTGCTTTTTGTATGTCTGCAAGTGTGACTGAAAATAGATGGGTTTTATTTACACCTGATGACTTTTTCGCTTTTCTGACCGTTGCCATGAATACCCCAGCAGACAAGCTTGCTATGTTGGTCGCTGAATGCTTATTTTTTGTATAATATCTCTCATACCCCTTTTCCCATACCCTCAGGTGTTGACCGTTAATAAATGCTTTGCGAGTTCGCATATAATGGTTTTTTGCAAAATAAACCACGTCTTCCTTCTCCATCCATGGTTTTCCTAAAATAAGCGGATGCAATAATCGTGGAATAATATACGCATAGAGTTTCCTCGAATATCCATCAACATCTAATTTCAAATAAGTCATTTCGGTAATCATTTTATTGTTATTTTCATCTTCGTCTGGCGTTATTTTGATTATTAGGAGATTTGATTAGCGTACAAAAGAGTCGTTAATGGCAGCGAGGCATTCACATCCATTATCAATAAGAGTTACAACAGAATAAATGTTATTAACTAGTACGTTTATAATAAAAGGCTTTCCATTCATTTGTTTAACTGTTTTCTCATTTTCTAACGAATTTAAATCCTGCATCATTTTGCTAACTCTACTACTTTGCCCTTGAGTACGACTTTGCTCAAGAGCTAATCCTTTATCTCCTCGTCACAATCATTATTCGAACATTGATTCTCACATTGAGTAGGAATGGCTGCTGCTTGGATATTTACCTTTGGTTTTTCAGCCGGTAAATATCTACACCTTACTATTCGATGGCCAGATTTTCCATATCTAATACAAAGACCATTCTTTATCCGTTGCTCCAGCTCATTTGGAGTTATCCATTTGGCTCGTGTTTTATTCACCCATGTCATAAGGGTGTCTCCATCCAAATCCTTTTCGTTGCTGTTGTTAGGATTCTGATTCTGATAGGGAGGCATAATGTGGCTTTTTTCCAGCAGTGATCCACCCGCAATCCCTTGTGTACTATCATCGAAAGTGCCCTTCTGACCGTTGAGATACATCTTTGTTTTGACAGCACCTACATTCTCCATTTGAGTCCCCAGCACGTAGAGACACTCGACGAAACCGCTAAAAGTATTTGGCTGGCTGAGCCCAATTAGGAAAGTCTGTGTGGCTTTGTTTAGAGCGTTTTCAATTATATCCGATTTATGAGTGTCCTCCATGTTTGACATTGGACTACGTGTAAGGATTGTTTGAAATCTTGGCAAGAATGAGGATAGGCTTTCATCCTTAAATTTTCGGCAATCGTAAAGAAAATTAGATGCCGTTTTATCCGCATTTCTATTGCGAAACATATTATCCATAGCTTTCAAGAGACCTACTGCGTCTCCAGTCTCTCCATTCCTCATCATCTCTTCTACTTGGCCAGTAATCATTTCTTTGGCATTTCCTGTGACAGCACGACTATAAAGATGCATGAAGAAATCCGTCAGTTTCTACATCGCATTCATATATGTACTTTAGTACACCAAATGTGGCAGGCCAACTACCAGTATTAGTATGATCATAGGGTTCAGGCCATTTTAACGGTTTTCGTTTTTGTTGTGATGGCTTAGAGTTTACTTCAAGCATAGGAGTTAGTTCCTTGACAGGGCTCGGTGGTGGTATACTTTTTAATGATATAATTTAGGCATGTAAATTTTTGATTTGCTCGTAATGATTGGCTTTTAATGTTTTCATTTCTTGAAGTAAACTTGACATCATGGTCGTCAAGTTATCCACTTCGATTTGAGCATCTGGCATCCTTATATCCGACATTCCTTCCGTTAAATACTTTCCTTCTGAGACTTCAAAATAAATTTTACCACGAGAGCTGCTATCTTCTCCTAACGATTCCGATGGTGGTATGTACATGGGAATACAATTGTAGCGTTGAGAACCCTAAGCCACGAGAGAAGTTCGCGATATGCTCATTAACGGATAAGATAAAAAGAAAAGAAGATATAGTTGAAATGTGACAGTAACCAAGCTGGTTGTAGATAATCCAATGTAATTCAACTATATGAAGAAGGAAAAACATATTTACAATCATCAACTATTTATATATGTTATAAAGTCCTAATACTTGCAATGCTTGCTCAGTCGTTTCTCCTCCTATCTATTCACATGGGGTTAAAGTATCAATAGTATGTTTCCAACATATTGCCAATAATTAATATCATCGTATCGCAAATTTACAACATCAATATATTGCCAATATATTGTCACTGATAGTTTTTCTGATATTCAGGGATATGCTGTAAGTCCCTACCGGGATACTGGAATAATCCCCTGTCATTGTCTCGCTTAGGTAAACACCTAAGCCAGGATAAGGTTAAGCCGTAACATTGACTTATCTCGTTTCTTCCGCGCATAATCTCGTAGATTTCGAAATGCAGTGACTCCTTTGTAACGAGATTCATCGCAGGTAAGATGGTATGAGTCAATTTTGTACATATAGTAGTCCTCGTCACGACTAGGACTTTTGGCAGGTTCGGCATGGATAGAGAAGATTGACAGAGTGCCATAACTGTATGTAGCAACAAAAGTATGGGCTTTCTTATCCAGCACCGGATTATCCACCCGCCATGATCTGAGGGCAATTTGGCCGCTCTCCCCCAAAGCACCATCAAAAAGTGCCTGCCATTCTGCAACAGCTGGCGGGCCGTATGGGCCCTTTACCTCCAAAAAAAATTGGTGAAGTTCTGTCATAGTTTTCTGATGGATCAATCAAGTCAAAAATTTCTTTTCTGACAATTTCATCGAGTGTAGAGGATTTAGCTCCCCAAAAGAAGTCAGGCTTTTCCCTCTTGACTCCTTCCACCAAGAGTTTTTGATTCGTGAAGAGACATTCTCTTCGAGAACCGTCTGAGTTGCTAGTTTTGATTGGTTTGACCTTGTTGAATTTAGCAAATTGTCACATTGCTGTACTGATTTCAAATGATACCCATGAGTTAAAAAAAGGGCTCATTCCCGAGGATCAGTTATTTCTCTTACTTATTGCAAGTTGTGCTGAGGGTAATAGTAAAGGCCAATCAAACTGAGCAAAAGAAATAAACAATCTTAGGTATGTGAGTACCTCTTGATTCATTCGTTCTATAGAGCCACCTATTTCAGGGTGAAATGCCGTAGAGAGCCGCTGCTCAATACCAGCCTGTGTACAAGTTCTTTCCAAAAATCTCCGACCCAATTCAATCCTCTATCCGATGTCAGCGCTTTAGGGAAATCCATGGAATCGATAATGACATTAGATGAATTGATTTGCGCACTCTTCTGCTTTCATAGAAGTCATAGCTTCCAGTGTGACACTTTTTAGTAAACGGTCTGTTACTATCATTAGCAATTTAGGGTCTCCTTTGCTCTCAGCCGGTAAATCTGTCATAAAATCTATAGATATTTCACTGTGAAATCTCTCCGGGACCGGCAATGGAAGTAAAAACCCTTTTCCCCTGGATCTCCAGATATTAGATCTGCCACATACGTCACAATTTCGACAAAAGTTGTCGTACCATCTGAGACATTCTTGGCCAAAAGAAGGAACGAGACAGAATCGCGAGCGTATTATTTCGTCCTGGGTAGCCAGTTTTATGAGAGTCATGTATCTTATGTATCAATGATGTGCGTAAAGGTTCAAAATCTGGGACCCATAATCTTGAGCGGAAGCAAACAGCACTTCGATAGTCCAACTGAAATTCACTAACCGATACTTTCAGATTCAATGCATTGGGAAAGATGTTTCACTATTCCAAAGTGTTTTGTATATTTCCAAGAACTTAGTATCCTCGGACACGGCCGTATTCTACAGGGGATCTCAATTTACTATCTTCAAATAGAGTACTGCCCTCTGGGATAACTTGAGTAGAATCGATGTCAGATACTGTGGTGAAAACTTCTATTAGCGGTTGAGGTGTTATCCGATCATCATGTATCAATTTGAAATCTCTTTCCTTAAGTCTGGAGTCATTGGCGTCTTTGGGTATATCTTGCTCTCGCTGCGACAGAGCATCCGGGCGGACTGACTTATACCCAGCGCGAAACTCCATCCTAAAGTTGAACTGTGAGAGTATTTGTGCCCTACGGACTTGACGTTCGATTAGTTTGCGCGATATCATAAAATATTACAAATTTTTGTGGTTTATTAAAATGATAAATTGTTCTTGCAAACCTTTTAATTCACCTCTCCATTCATTAAGACACCGAATGATAGACAAAGGTTCTTTATCATGGACATCGTAATTGCATTCAGTCGGGGTTAGGGTTTTGGAATAGTATGCTACAGGACGCAAGCGGCCTGTTGTATCTATTTGCGAAAGACAACCTCCTGTAGCCCAGCCTGACGCGTCTGTTTCTAACACAGTCGGTCTCTCTTCATTCCACATTGCCAAGACAGGTGCAGTCTTAAAAAGATTTTTAAGTTTATGAAACGCTTGTTGATGATGTGATGTCCAAGTGAATGACGCATTCTTAAGTGTAAGTCGTTGTAATGGGGCGGCTAGCGTGGCAAAGTTGTTAACTAAGTGGCGATGAAACCGGACAGCTGCATACTGGTCTTAGTCCACCCTCAAGTTCGCTTATTAAACGCTAAGCCATATCAAGACTAGGGTTAGTGATAAAAATGTATATTAACTGGGTACTTCCCATTTATCTATAAATAAGTTAACATAATTAAAATATTGGATGCTTCCACAAAGAATAGTTTTAATAGCAAATCCTAAAAACCGTCGGACTCCTTTAACATTTGTAGGCGGAGTCCAAGAAGTTATTGCCTCGATTTTCTCTTGATCAACTTTAATACCATTTCCAGCTTAAATAATGAAGCCCAAAAACTTCGTTTCTTTTGTGGCAAATTCACACTTCTTTTTGTCTAATTTTAATCATGCTTTATTCAGTCTCTCTAGGACTCGAATCACTTTAGACCAGTGGTCCTCTATAACTCTACAAGGAAAAATTACCACATCATCAAGATAAGCTGCGCAAACATCACCAAGTAAATGATACGGGCTAGGCCCGATTTGTAATTGACTGGGAGCTGGACTCAACGTCCCGTAATGTGCACGAAATTTTCATCATGACGTAACTGATCTTCAAAATTTTTAGAGATAGTATTCCAGTGCTAACATTTCTGAACTCGACTTTATATCTCAAAGAATTATTCAACGCCTTGTAATGCCACATGTGGGTATCAATAAAGCAGCCACAACTCCCCAAATTTCCAAGATTCATATAAGCAAAGCCTTTAGTACTTGAAGTAATTGAGGCAACATTAATCAATAATACCTCGATAAATCAAACAAAAACTCTAGGAGCGGAATCTATCGAACTTTTTAAGGTTGGTTCGGAAGCGTTTTAGTAGAGTAGAGGAAGATATAAAACAAGTATTTCTCACACAGGAGCATTAAAATAGAGATTTTTTAAAAGTTCTATATTCCCCTCCTCTTCTTCTTTCCTTTATCATTCAAACTGATTTATATCTCTTTTCTCATACTATACTACTTACATAATCTTAGATAAAAATATTTCATTGTGACTTATTGTGACTTATTGTGATAACATAATATCTGTAACTTGAATATAAAAGATAAATTGTATCGCCAGATTCATGAGTCAAATCTCAAGAGATTTATTTGACTGGGAATTAGAGTCTGGGATTCCTCTGGCCAGTAGTGTGTCAAGGGATTCGTCTTAGTGGAATTGCTAAGCTTCGCCTTAATGGCACGTTTAGCATGCTAGAAACAAAGTTGAACTCTAGCTTGTGGCCAGACCTGCTGAGTGGCATTTATTTCGGACTTATCTTTATCACAACCAACAAATGATGGTGTGAGACCCTATTGCTTTAGAGGACGGAGAAAGTTATCCAGGATTTGAGTCATTGACACAGCTGA